>CM077878.1:27590000-27857500 GCA_039720435.1 Amazona ochrocephala
AGCCATGCCGTGCCACAGTTTATATGAAACTAAAAGATGTATATTTCTTATTTTTGTCTACAGAAATAATACATTTGGTGTACAGAATGTTCTCAAACTGAATTTTGACTTTTATAATCAGTGTGCTGTCATTAAAATGAGTTTGAGTGAACTCAAAGCACTGTCTTAACAGCTAATAGTGCTCCTGAAATGAAGTTCTGCCCTCATTCCACCCTCAATCCCACCTCAAGTATGACTGGTTTTAAAAAGCTTTCTTTAGTATTCGCTGATATGAGGCAGGATTAATTTCATTAACTCTTGTGAAGTTACATTTTTTTCAGCTGCCTCTTGTTATAGCGTGTTGGGAATAGTTTACATTTCTTTTTAAGGATTTTTTAATTTTATTAATTTGAATTATTTTGCTCTGTGAATCCTGGAATTATTCACGGCAGCCAGAAAGCAGAGGCTGTGCTGTAAGTACGAGGTCCACCAACAGCCAAAAAAATTTTTGGTTTTCCACCTTCTTTATCTGAACGTTCTCTCCTCTCGTTGTCATTGGCAGTCACTGTCATATACCCATCTCTGCATCTTTGTGAAGGCTGCTGCAGGCGTGCTCTGCTCTGGAGTTTTTCCTCTTCTTGCATTCCTCATTCCTCCCTCTTCTGCATCTGTTGCATACCTCCATGTTAATAGTGTTCGATTATGCTTAGCGACCTATTCATATATATATATGCACCTATATATATATATATATATATATATATATATGTTTCCTGAAATAGTGTTTCTGAAAAACCTATATTGATGGCTGGGTTGGAGTAAGGAGCAGGAACTCTTCGCTACTGAGGTTTTCAACAACCTCATTTCAAAGCAGGTTGTATTAAGAAATTCTTGAGCAAAGAGTAAAACTGTGAGCACTTAAGCCAATTTTTTATCCATATGTATTAACATTTTTGTTTAATCTGGACTTATTTTCTCCTCCTTTGCTTCGGGAAAGGGTCATTACTGGTAACTGATCGTTTACTGCCAATGTAATGATACATGTAGGAATTAGGGAGTTTAACTCTGAGTCATCTGAGTACTTTTTGGTTTTTAACTTCATAGTAATTATCTAATACTTGTAACTGAATATAAAGCCTAAAAAATACAATTTGTGTTCTATAAGGGCTCAAAAGGAAGGAGAACTAAAAGAACTGTAATCTGTCTATTACTAAGTCTATGTTTTTTAATGGGTTTTTTCTGAGTTCTTGTATTTTAAAACCCCAGCTACGGTAATACTCATTATTGCAAATACGATTCTCTTCATATCATAATATGCCATGTTGACTGTGAGGAAACAGCGAGGTACCTTGGTAGTTTCAGTCAGCACTCAAAACCATGCATTTTAAAAATTTTTCTTTTCACTCCCTTGTTATGCATGCGTGCTTCTCCACCTGGGTGTCTCATATTCAGATGTCATTTTAAGCATTTCATAAAGATGTTTACTAAAAAACTAATTGACAGTACCTGAAGCTCTGCAGTCCTTCGGAACTTGCTGCCTACGTTCAAAAGGCATTTTTTTTTTATTTATTTTAGAAATTGTTAAGGTATTTTGGAACTCCAAAAGACCAGTTTTAGGGATTTAATAGTTTTAAGTTTTCTTTTTTAACTTCATCCAAAATTTCCTTCTTTTGGTTCTGGCAAAAAAAAAATAACACGTTCATGCTGAGGTTTTGAAATAATTGTTTTTTTTCATGTTAAGAAATAACTTTTTTATTTTCCTTTAGGTGTAGCTGAACTAAGTTAAAATTCAGGAGAGAGGAGAACTGAATTCTACCTGTAGGTGTCATATTTTTGATAACTGAATCTTGGTTTTATTTAGAGATACTAGGAAACCAATACTTGTTAATACATCTCACAAGTATTTGAAATAATTATAAGGAATTGTGTTGCTAAAAGCAAAAGCTTTTTATATGTAAATTATACGTCTGATACTTTACTCAAATAAATAAACCTGCACATGGCAAGCCTTGGTGGCCTCGTGTCTTTCTCGTTGTTTCTAACTTACGTGCTTTGTAGTGTGATTTTTGTTTTCTTTTTCTAATGGGAAATTCTTATAGGTTTTAACGTACTCTGGAGGCAGCAGCTATAAAAATGGAAATTCATTATGACTTTCTGTGCCTCTAAGCAAGAGATGGATCACATAGCAGGAGCAATCAGTTTAACCAGTGGCAGAGATGGAGTTGCAGGGTTTTTGTTTTCTCCTAACTTTACTGGGGGTTCACAGAATAAGTGCGTCATGTTCTGCTTGTTGAGTAAGCTAACATCTTTGGGTTCAACCCATCAGGCTGGAAGGAGAGGAGAGGAGAAGCTCTGCCGTTACTAGCCAGACTTCTGGCAGCTCTGTGCTCAATGGCTGTGACTGATGGAAAGGCTCAATTAAGTTGTCAGAAGTAATAAAGGCAATGACTTCTATTTCATTTGCATTCAGAGTAGCCCCCACTTTAGCATCTCTGTCTGGTTTTCATGTTAAGATATAATGTCAGCTTCACATGGAGCTGGTTTTATTTGTTTACAATATGTACTTTTGAAAGTGGAAGATGAGCAGGAAAGTGCTTTTATATATGTAACAGCAGATATTGGTGGATGTCTTTTCCAGAGCTGTCAGACCTATTCCTTGGTATATGTCAATCCAACAGACTCTCTTAGTGGACTCCCATTTACAGTGATATTAATGTACTGCTTTCAACATTTGCTGCTTAATAATATCTTTGAAAACCAGCACTTTGGCAGCACTTTACTGCTCCTCCCACATGTTCTGGATGAACACCTTAATTTACACTAAATTGTAAGACCAACCTTCTGGACTTAGACTTGCTGTGATTTTTTTTTTTTCTTGTTCTTTTTGTCCTTCAAGCTAAAATGTTTCCTGATGCTGATTAATAGCCAAAGAGATTGATGGGATGATTTTTAAACCACTTTTGTGCCTTTCTGTTTATGCACAGATGAACATAGTGGTTGTGTTACTGTGGCTTAATATAATCATGATCTAAACTGTGACTGTGCATGATTTTAACCCATTGTAGATGAGAATTTAAATGCATTTGCTTAATTTATATTGGAAAAATGGCAGTGTGGATGTGTTTGAGTGTTACACTTCATGATATCGTTTAAAAGCTCTGGCCTGCTACCAGTTACAGTACATTCTGTCAGTACATTCAGTCCTAGCAAGTATCAAGTCCTATCAAGGCCAGTTTGTATGGGGCTTTAAGCAACTTAGTCTAGTGGAAGCTGTGTCTGCCCATGGCAGGGGGGTTGGAAGTAAATTATCTTTAAGGTTATCTTCCAACCCAAACCATTCTGTGATTCTGTGAGGTACATCTATCCCTGGCAAAAGTAGCCAAGCATCTCCATGATCTAGCAAATGGCCGCTGTATGCCAAAAAATGTTCCAGCAGCTTTACAGCAAATGTTGCCTTTTCCATCAATGTGTGATTAAATTTACTTGTATCTACTATTTCCCATCTGTCTGACTGTGTAATTGTGACATGACATGAAGTTCTGTGTGGAATGAACATTTTAAATATATAAAACAAATGTATCTGCATCCATATCTACCAATAGAGAAGTACTGATGCATTCTTTACTCTTCTACCCTGTTTGGATGTGCTATTAAAAAAAAAAGGGTTTTTTTGTTTGCACTTGTTGGTCCCGGAAATTAAAATGTGACTCTTGGAAGTACTTTCTCCACTTAGAAGGAAGAGACAGGTGTTTGAGAGACATGCTGTTAGAATGTGATCAAAGCAAACAAAATTAGGAATGCTGGATTCCTGACACCCCTCCCTCCATTCTGCTTGGGAAATCAGCTGGTATGAAGTCAGGAGAAGCTGTTCTTGATCAATCCATCTGGTGTGTGTTTCCTCAGGGATTGTAACTGCATGTCATAATTTCAAAATGCTTTAAACTTCTTTGTTCCGTTGAAAGAATGTGGGCATCAGGATAGTAACTTGTCTCAAAACACTTTCCTCTCTTTTTCATGAGATTATACTTCAATTCTCACACAAAAAAACGCCCCACCTATCAAAAATGATGGGGGTATGTAAGTGTATTTATATCCTATATGCATCTCTGTTTTTTTTTTTTTCTGGACAGATTGTGCACAGATGATAATCCCTGGGTGAAACTGGGGACTCTTATGCTACAGAGGTGCCCACCAGAGGAAAAGGAGAACACAGGAAATGAAATTTTGAAAATCTGCCGTTCTTTGTATGAGACGAAGCACATGCTTCCTGCCAAGGTAAGTTTTAACACTGGATATCATGGATATGAGTCCTGTTTCAGAGGCCCAGCTCTAAGAAAGATGTTGCCATACTGGATCAAATCTGATGGAGAGCTAACAAGATGATTAGAGGGCTGGAGCACAGTAAATGCAGAGAGGCTGAGAGGCATGGGTTTAGTCTGTTTTAAGAAGAGATGTGTGAGGGAGATTGTTTGTCTGTCTTTAAATATGCAGATGAGAAAGCACGTAGAAGGAGTCAACCTCTTCTCAGAGACACATAGTGATAGGACAGAAGGCAATAGAAACAAGTTATATCCTCAAAAACTCTCATTGCAGACATCAGAAACCTTTTTCATCATTGAAGGGGTGAAACATTAGAATAGGTGGATGCCTAGAAGAGACATAGAGTCTCTGTCCTTGGAGATATTCAGAACTTGACTGGATCACGTCGTGGGCAATTTGATCTTGTTGGATTTGTTTTGAGTGCAGGCTAGTTGGAATAGCTGACCTATAGAAGTCTGTTCCAGCATAAATTATTCTTTGACATACTTGTTGAAAAGCTTTGTGTATTGTCATTCAAGTTGGTGTGGTAAAAGCTATTAATTAACTAATCAGTAATTTTCTCACTAATAAATGTGTAAAGACAGTGAAAACTTCTTGAAAACTCAGTTGGTGATTGAAAGCAAATTAATATACCAGTAATTGCTTGTAATAATTACAGTGTTCTGACTTCCTTAACTATGTGTGCATACTTAAATACAAGCATCTCTTAAGTACAAAATTACTGAAGTGTTTTGTACATAAGCATTGTATATTAATGAAGACAGATTGGAGAAATACTTAATAAACTTCACAAAACTTCAGAGTAGTCATGTGCATAGTTTTAGTAGGCTGATTAATCCTTTATAATCATCTTTATGTAATCACAGTCTGATATAGAAAATAGCAGATATTAAAACTAGAAGCAGAATAGGTGCAACACATTCCGTTTAAAAGACAGACAGGTGGGGGTGTTTTGGTTGAGGTTTTTTTTTTTTTAGTAGTCCAACCGACTGATATGAGTCAAGTTCTAACTCTGTGTAAAACATGATTCCAGAAAGAGTCAGAAAGATGAAATTATAAATATGTTTATTAATATATTCATCCCACCAGAAGTTTTCGATGGAAGTCAGGTCTCTATCACTGGGACTGGCATAACTACATGTAGCTTTTCTTTATGAGGTGTTGAATGGCACATCATAGCTCATAAGCTCATGATATTAGTCATTCCTAAGAGTACTCAAACTCTTTCAAAGTAGAATTTTCTACCACGCCTCAGTGATCTAGGAAGATGAATCCCACCAAGGGTCAGTGTCATACAGCAGTCAGTCCACCAGGAGTTTTGCTCAACAATGGGTTGTGATGTAATCACTTCTCTTAATAGTGTAAACTTTTTCTTGAACTCCATAGCAAGTCCCTGTTTGCAGACAATTTTGGTATTGGTTGGTAGCTTTGGTTGGAGGTGCTTTCCTTTTTTAATGGTACAGAATGGTGGAAAAGCCCTCCATGTAGGTGGGAGTATACAGGTACAGTGTGAAGATTCTCTGCTCCTGAAGCATAAAATAGTTTTACCAATGTAAAATACATTTTTTATTAGAAGAATGATGTACAGCAACAAGATTTGCAGTAAAATGTATAATTGCATAGTTACCTGCAAACATAGGCTATATTGCTTTACATGTCTGCTTGGGAAGGGGGGGAATAGCATAGATATATTTAAGTACTTCATTTGTATGCATGGCTATAGTACTTAAATGCACAAATTAGAGAGTTGAGCTCACATGGCTGAATAAGATGAAAATCTGATTACTGATGATTAACCTGTTTAGATGACTTCACATTTCAATAAATACACTGATTAAGAAAACAGACCTAGAATGATGGAATTCTAGGAACTAAGAGATCAGTTTACCACCACAAATAACATTTGCCATTTGGAAGTCCAAAAGTTGTGATAGAAAAAACATTTAACAACAAGTCATGATGATCTGGAAGTTACAAAAACTTTCTTCAGATGTAATCACAAAGGTTTCTCTCTTCCTTTATTCCACCTCCTGCTGGTCTTTCTGGTTTTATACATCAAAGTTCTTTTTTTTAATGTCTTTTGGAGAGCATAGCTTTAATCTTTGTGTGTGTGTATTTGTTTTGGGTTTTATGTACAGTGTTCAGTGGATAGGTTATCCATTCCTCTTAGGTGAAATAACCGTTATTTTATTTGCTTGGAAGGCACACGTGTTTAGACTGTCAGACATCTGCACTGCCTGGTTAATCTCTTTAGAACGAGGCAAATCCTTCTCCCCCTAGTGATTATCAAATTGCGACTCCTGAATACGTTCTGTTTTTCCATCATCCTTTAGGTCATGTGTCAGTTAACATGAACACCGAAATTGGAGAATGCGTCGAGTCTCTTATCTGTGATCACCCTGGGGTCCTAGTGGCCATAAGATGCTTATCTCCTATTGTGCTGTTTTCAGCTGGGATGATTTTCTTCGTAATAGCTAGTATAGGCTACTAGTTAGTTCTGGATTTGTGATTAAGCAGCGTTGATAATTGAAAGATGGTTTATTGGTGAGCAGTGCTTACAGAGTTAAGGAATTTTCTCCTCCTCACACAACCCCACCAGAGAGTAGGCTGGGGGGTGCACAGGGAGTTGGGAGGAAACACACCGGGACAACTGACCCCAGCAGACCCAAGGGGTATTCCACACCTTATGGTGTTGTGCGCAGAATATAAAGCTGGGGGAAGGGGACATTTGGAGGGATGGCGTTTGTCTTCCCAAGTAACAGTCATGTGTGATGGAGCCCTGCTTTCCTGGAGATGTCTGAACACCTGCTTGACAATGGGAAGTGGTGAATTAATTCCTTGTTTTGCTTTGCTTTGCTTGCATGTACAGCTTTTGTTTTACCTACTAAACTGTCTTTATCTCAACCCATGAGCTTTCTCACTTTTACCCTTCTAATTCTCCACATCCTGCCGTAGAGGGAGTGAGCGAGCAGCTGTGTGGAACTGAGCTGCTGGCTGGGGTTAAACCATGACACCTAGAAGAATAATAGAGCAGCCATTTGGTCTCCTTTCTCATATTTTTGTAGCTAGTTGATCCTGCTTTTTATATGTGAGTTTACGATGTGTGTTTTTCTCCATTCACAGGTGTCTCTGATGATTTTGTTCAGATAATTTTGAATTTAAATGCTGCCCTTTTATCTGCTTTCAACCTCTCCAGACACAGTGCTGTTTGTACTCATTATCCAGCCCTTCAAGCCATCCAAGAAAAAACTGAATAATACCAGAACTAAAACAGACTTCTATGAAATCCAGTTTATATGCCTCACTTGTGTCAGTGAAACATCAATAGCTGCATAATTAAATACAAAGCAACAGTTGTCTTACAAAAGTTTAAGCTAAATCATGGCAATCCAAAGTTTTAGTTAGTACTTCCCTTGTCCCTTTCACGAGTGATACCATGCTTCGTCTAAGCACAGCCTCTCACTGCAGGCAGGCAGGCAGGCACTCAAATGCTTTTAAGTGCTTATTGCAGAAAAGGCCACTTGTATTGCTCTGAGAAGCACTGTGCCTGGTGGCCTGCTCCCTAGGGTTGGATCTCCATTTCCTGTCCAGAGCAGCAGTGCAGTCGTTTGTAGCAGAGAAATGAGAAAGTATTTGCACTACTGGGATAGTCTTCAATGTTGTGCAAATTGTCCAGTCTCTTTCTGTGGAAAAAGCGATGAAGGCACTGCAAGGGTTTTCAGTTTGGAGCACACTATCCTACTGCCCATTCCTTGGTGAAAAGGACAGTGAGTGTTTTCATATGACATTTTCAGTCTTGCTAAAGTCAAAATATGCCATAGTGGTGACCTTATTCCTAACTACAGAACCTGTTGCAGGGTCCTGTGGGAACACACTTCTGTACTTTTATGTGTGTGTGTGTTTGGTTTTTCATTTTATGTTTTAATGGTTTTCATGAACAGGCAGTGTCTGATAGGTCTATAGTATCATTTCACCTCATATGCCTGCTTTCTTCCATGTCTGGAAAACTGTATTTCTCTTTTAAGTCTTTGATAACCTTTCATGTTCTCTTAGCTTGATTTATTGTTTCTTTAGGTGTTTGGGGGTAAATTTTTCAGCCCCAGAAACATCTATTTTTATTCCAGGCTCAATTTTCAGTGCTGAACTCTAACCTGTTATTATTGTCAACTGTTAGCTGTTCATTTGCCTTAGATCTTTTATTAAGAATTAAAGCAAAAAGGCATTCAACACTTCGCTTTTCTTGGCTTTTTGTTAGTGGATTGGTTTTTTTTCATATTACTGTCATAAAGGAAACAGACATAATGCACTCTTACTCTAAGAGATATCTAGTGAAGAAAGGTAGATAAGAAGTGCCCTTATGCATAAACCACTAGCAAGACTGGCGTTAAAATAAAACATCCTGTTAGTATAGCTGCATTTTAAGAGGACGCTGAAAAATAGGGATGCAAAAGACAGCACCTGCAAAAATTAGTGCACAGATGAAAATACCTTAAAGTGGAAGGCTGAAGGAGTGCGGTGTATTGCGTTATCAGAGATCAAGAGGTGATTGATTATGTTCTGAAGATATTTTTATATGAAAACCAAACTAATAAAAGTCTCGGTCCCTTTCTTTAAAGGAACAACTAGAAACAATTGAGTTTAACTTATACCATTTCAAATTTTAGCATAAGACGTTATATTTTGACAGTAAGTAAAATTACTTGCTGGAATGTGTATTTCTTCTTCAAGAGAGACAATAGATTCTCTGTATTCAGACATTTTTGTAGGTAAGACTGGATATGACTGCTAGATGTGTTATCCTAAGACACAAAGTTATTCAAGTCATCTACAGGTATCTACCTAAAATATATTGACATTTGGCCTCAAAATCCTGTATTGTAAAATCAGCAGAAGTGAACTGGATAGCTAAGCATGCGTTCTCTTATGTGGAGGCTTCTGGGATGAACAAGGCAGATTGTGTTAGAACATGTCCCTTCACAGTGTATAACCAGTACTGGAGTGTAATTGTGAAGCATCTAAGAAGAAAAAAAATGCTGGCATATCATCTGAGTTAAATATTATTACTTTGAAAATAGCAATGTTAATATCTGTATTATTGCATTTGCTTGCTGAGAAGTTTATTTTGCCTTTGTTTAAAGCAGCTCACCAGGACAGCAAGCATCTACATCTTTTCTTTCCCTGCCCTGTTGCTTTAAAAATATACACTACCTAGTTACATTTTGCAGTTTTCTTTGTTTCCTTTTCTTTCTCCTACAACCCCCAAACATGATTTGGGGTTCCTTTAGAGAGCCTTCTTATAGTTATGGCTTTTTTTTTTTTTTTAATGGCACTGCTCCTTCAGTTATTTTTTGAGAGGCTTTCAGACAGAAAAATTTACCAAGCATGGCAAAATTGGTGGTTTTGTTCTTGTATGTATCTTATCCCTCTTGCAATTTATTTCCCTGAACACAAGTTGCATTTAATCATAGAATCATAGAATAGTTCTTCCTTATATCCAATCTAAACTTCCCCTGTTTAAGTTTGAACCCCTTGCCCCTTGTCTTATCACCACAGTCCCTCATGACGAGTCCCTCCCCAGCATCCTTATAGGCCCCCTTCAGATACTGGAAGGCTACTGTGAGGTCTTCATGCAGCCTTCTTTTCTCCAGCCTGAACAGCCCCAACTTTCTGATCCTGTCTTCATACAGGAGGTGCTCCAGTCCCCTGATCATCCTCGTCGCCCCCCTCTGGACTTGTTCCAACAATTCCATGTCCTTTTTATGTTGAGGACACCAGAACTGCACACAATACTCCAGGTGAGGTCTCATGAGAGCAGAGTAGAGGGGCAGGATTGCCTCCTTCGACCTGCTGGTCACGCTTCTTTTGATGCAGCCCAGGATACGGTTGGCTTTCTGGGCTGCAAGTGCACACTGAAGCCGGCTCATGTTCATTTTGTCATCAACCCACACCCCCAGGTCCTTCTGCACAGGGCTGCTCTGAATCTCTTCTATTGCCCAGCCTGTAGCTGTGCCTGGGATTGCTCCGACCCAGATGTAGGATGTTGCACTTATCATAGAATCATAGAATAGTTAGGGTTGGAAAGGACCTTAAGATCATCTGGTTCCAAACCCCCTGCCATGGGCAGGGGCACCTCACACTAAACCATGCCATCCAAGGCTATGTCCAACCCCGCCTTGAACGCCGCCATGGATGAAGCATTCACAACTTCCCTGGGCAACCCATTCCAGTGCCTCACCACTCTTACAGTGAAGAATTTCTTCCTCATATCCAGTCAGGTTGGCATCAGCCCACCTCACAAGCGTGTCAAGGTGTCTCTGGATGGCATTCCTTCCTTCCAATGTATCAACTGGACCACACAGCTTGGTGTCATCGGCAAACTTGCTGAGGGCTCGCCCAATCCCACTGTCCATGTCACCCACAAAGATGTTGAACAAGACCAGTCCCAGCACCGATCCCTGAGGGACACCACTTGTTACTGGGCTCCAGCTGGACATCGAGCCATTGAGCACAACTCTTTGCGTGCAGCCATCCAGCCAGTTCTTTATCCACCGAGTGGTCCACCTATCAAATTGATGTCTCTTCAATTTAGAGACAAGGATGTCATGTGAGACAGTGTCAGACGCTTTGCATAAGTCCATGTAGATGACATCAACTGTTCTACCCCTTTCCATTAGTTCCGTAGCCCCATCATAGAAGGCCACCAGATTGATCAGGCAGAATTTCCCCTTAGTGAAGCCATGCTGGCTGTCACCAACCACCTTGTTGTTTTTCATTAACCTTAACATGCCTTCCAGGAGAATCTGCCCCAAGACTTTGCCAGGCACAGAGGTGAGACTGACTGGTGTGCGTTTATTGCTGGGGATATGCATTTTCAAGAAAAGAAGGCATGTAGAGTGGATCTCTACCTTTGCATTCATTTTCAATATGAAGTTATCAACTGTGTAATAGAATATGACTGATCAGACAAAGCTTAATACGTTTTTTTAATCTACTTATTCCTTGCTCCTGTAATCAGCAATCTGTAGCAGTACAGAATAAAAGTTTAAAGGAACAAGTCTGGGTAAGAGCATAAGTGTTGCCTCAGTGACTCAGAGCACAGTGTGGTAGAATATATCCTTCTAGATAGTGTTTCTTGAAGGTATAAATATAGAAAAGACTGCAGCCAGAGAGCTCCCTGTGCCAAGCAAGGCCAGGTTTCTCTGGAGCACGTTACAGTTGGAGCATTTAACAATCTTCAAATAATTTTTAGGCTTTTAGGTTCAAGGGTACTAAACTCATGCTGCTAAAAGTGTGGTTGCATCTTGATGATCAAATTGTTACACTTGTCATTAGGCTGCAAAAGATGTAGAAAAATATATGACTTGAATTCTCTCAGCTTATATTTAGCCAATGAGCTACTTCAACAATCGCTTTCTAAATGTTGAAGTGAAACAGAGAGCACCTCTAAGAACTGGATACCATTTTCAAAGTGACAGGCTTACAATATGCAGGGCACTTAGGGTAAGTTGTCCTGGAATATGGGACATCTCTGATGGGCCTCAGTGGGAAATGGTTGTGACAAACGACTCAAATTCTTGGAAATGACAAAAAGGGAAAAGTGAGTTATAATTTGACTTCCAACATAATTTAGTAGCTGAAATACTTTTTGAGTTAATAATAAATATTGTATAAAATTTGGAAAGATCTTGGAACAGAACTTTATGATGCTGAAATCTTGTACGTACTGATATTTCCTCTCTTTTGTTCCACTTTCGTGATTCCATAACTGAGTTACAGAAATGTCATATGTGTCTGTTAAGTTTCTTCCTATGCTTTGCGGTATTTCAGTAAGCACAAATTTATTAGTCCCACAGAGAGCTTTGATTGCTCTGTTCTTTCAGTAAAACACTAGGTTGTAATGGTGATTCAGTACCTGCCTTGTCTTAATATAACAATCACTGTGCTTATAACCCTGTATTCCACATTTTTTTAAATTTGCCCTTTCAAGTTTCTGAAGAGTTATTTCCAACAGGGATTTAATTTGTGGTGGCAGTTTGGATTCCATTTTGCATTTGACATGAAATTTTCATAAATTTTAATGTGAATGATGATGTTAGTATCTCCAGGGATCTCACTGAATGAGTTTACTTTTATTTTCAGTGTATAAAAGAAATATGTTTGCTGCTACTCAACCAATCCCTCCTGCTGCCCTCCCTGAAACTACTTGTAGAAAGCAAAGATCAAGGTCTTCAGTCCATGGCACTGGAGCAGATAACAGCTGTTGCTAAGGTATGTATGAGCAATTGAATTAACCAACTTTCAGAGTCTGAGGTAATAAATAAGCTCTTTTATGTGCCTGTAGTAAGCAGATACTATTGAGACAGTTGTCATTATAGAGATTTTCCACAGCTATTGTTTCCACAGTGAGCAGTAACAAGGGACTAGTAAGATCTTTTACGTATACTTGAGGTGATTAAAACTCATAGCACTTTCTATAAATTGTGTACTATGCTATTTTAAGTCAGTGTGGTGGAACAGAAACTATTCTGTTATATAAAATAGACTATTATATCTGTGTTCATATTCTAGCACTTTGGGGCTTCTTAAAGTGGTAATAGTACATCAGGTGAGTTAGCTTGTTTCTGACAAATTTAGCAGCCTTTGTATACATGTAGAGAGCTCCTACATCACTGGTTTTGTTGTAGAAAGGTTAAAATGCCAGATAGTATGTTTGGGGACTTCCGTGCAATTCTAAATCAGTTTTATTTCATACTGCAACAAGTATCAAAGTTTCTGGAGGAAAAAACCTAAAATACTGTCATTCTTTTCTTTGAGGAAGAACTGAAAGACGTTACTGTATATTTTTCAACTCTTTTATAAAGTTACATTACTTTTTTCCCCCTATGTATTTGCTTTTCAGTTAAGAAGGAACACCTAAAAAGATGAAAGCCAGTCACCTAGACAAAAACCTTATATTGCTATTTTAATAATATTTTTTTGTCTTTGAAAAGTGAGCTGGGATTAAAACTTCTTGAAGCTCTTAATTGGATTTGTGCATGTACAACCTGACTTTTGGGTTTTATGTTAGTTGAGGTCTACAATCCAGCACTCTACCACAAAAGACAAGGGAGGTATCGTCTCAGACCTTTATGTGAGAGACAATGGCTTTCCTTGTCTGGCTAAATTAACTGTATTGAAAGTGTCCAGAAGTACAGTATTTAGGTAGAAAAGTGTCATCTCTAGTATTTCCAAATTCTGTGCCATGACTTAGGGAGCTCTTGGTTGTACATTACAATATAAAATAAGCGATAGTAAATTTCCAAGATGCTACTTCAAAATGAAACTCCCCATATGGAAACAGAAATGGATCTCTGTATTTAAAATAAAATAATGGATCTCATAGTTAAAATAAGCATCCCCAAAACACAAAAGCTTTAAAAATGTGATTCGTAGGAATGCCTTCTCTGGCAGGCTATCTGCTCTAATTATATTAATTACCACAAATTTTTCAGATTCCTTGTTTGCAACAAACAGTGCAGTCCTATCCTCCACTGTCATACCAGTCCTCTGTTCCCTAGGAAAGGTATTCTTCCCAGGATACTCCCTTAATTCCTGCTTCTGTGCTATATCTTTCCTTCTTGGGCTGGATATTGTATTCCAGAAGCTTTCTCTTTTTGCATTCACTACATAACTTGAGAAAGGATTTAACTCTTTTTGAGAACACAGCAGTGAAGACCAGAGAAGCAGTAGACCTGGAAACATAGGCTCCATCTCAGATGTTAACTGATTTTTCTTCAGAAGGACTTAGTTGCCAAAATGAATGAAACACCAGCTTTTTTAACCTGTTCTCTCTGAACAAATAAAATAGCATCATGGAAGGTGGCAGAGCGTATTATATATAACACACATCTGTTTGTATCAAAATTTCAATACCATAGTTGGCATCCAGTATGAATTTGGAGTACTTCCTAGTTGAGTTTGGCATTCTAGGCAAAGAACCATAGGTTTTCATGAAGGTTCCTGTTCCCATTTCTTTATACAAATAAAGCACAGATTTTTTTTTTTTTATTTTCCATGAAACATAATTTTATAAATATTAACAACCAAAAGAATAGATTCTCTTTAGTAAATCCATAGTTTTCTCTTACCATGTGCAGTTTTAGATTTTGTGTCTGCAAAGCAAGGCCTTTCTGTAACTGTTTTATACAAGATGATCTCATTGAAAAGCAAGTGGGCATCTGATAATATGCATGCACTTTCTCAGCTACATGTTCTTATTAACCTTTTAAAATTGGCTTCTTTGTTAGCAGATGAAAGCTGCTGTGTGACTAGCTCTGAAGCTTGCCAGCAGGAATTTGTGTCCAAATACATTTTATTTAACTATTTTTAAAGCATAATGCTGTGCAGCAGCACTTTCTGAATAGTTATTGATTGTATTGCGCTCTTAACTGGCCTTTCTAGTGTGCTACAGCTTTCAATTTTCTACACTCTAGGTTGATTGTATTACACTGGAATTTTAAGGCCAGAAACCATATTATCTTCTTACTAATATAAAAAGCACTTTGCACACCTATACATGCCTAAAATCATATTCTTTTTTGGCCTTGTTATGCAGGAGGTAGCTTGATAAATTTTCCTTTTAAGTTCAGTATTAATTGGAGCACATAGTTCTGTAAGAGCACTAGATAACCTGGAGTTTTCAAAGCATTTAGCTTTGGATATAGGTTTCATCTTGTCAGTGAAAATTCAACTGTTGACTTCATCACATCAGGCATAGAACTTAGCCAGTGACAGTCCGCTGCCTATGTTAGAAAAGCAACTAGTACAAAAGAGTTCTATGCTAAATTTAAAAGCTCTTCTCACTGTTTAGAAAAGAACCTTTTACTCCATGTTTTATATGCATCTCTTATGATCACATTAGTTGGTGTTGTACTAAAAGTGCGTATGTTCCTTAGCCATGTCAGTGTTGTTTATTCAGTGTAATATTTATGCATGCTTTTTACTTTTTAAAAACAGTATTTGGACTGTTTTTTGTAGAATTCTTAATGAATTTTTCGTATGAATCCCATTTCTGCTTACATTAAATAGGAAAAGGACAAATAACATCTGGCAAAGGGAAATCATAGCTATTGATTCCCTGGCACAGTGCTAACGCAGCTCACAAACATGGCTGTGAGAAAAATACAGCACTTCCTTGCTGATACGATGTATTAGTTAGCCATTTGTTGTATGTTGCTGACAGCTTTATGGATGTTTACAGTTAAGGATGATGCTGAAGTGCTGATACTAGGGATTGTATAGCTTTTGCCTGTAATAAAACAACCAAGATTTTGTGTAAGCTTTTTTGAAATTGCATACCTCTTTTTGTTGAGGATCTTTTAATGAACTGCCACTTCTCTTTTTTAGGTAACAGAAATAAATATTCTTCCTCTGTGTTGTGGGGTGTGTGAATAATTTTAAAAATCAGTTTAGTTAAATAAACTTACTACTGCCAACAGAGCTCAGAGTTTGCCCTTTAAGTCAATTGTTTTTGAGAAGGGTTTCAATATTGTCTGTTCACTTGGTTATCTTTCAAAGATGAGGACTTGTTTTTATACTTGACAGAGCAACCAAATATTTTATTGCATGGCGGTAGTTATACTGTTAAAGCAGTTAACAAATGGGAGTTAATATAGAGCAAATATGTCTTCAGTCAAGGCTTGAATAGAAAATAGGACTAGAAAATGGTTTTAGTTCATCTAATACTCTAGCTCTGTTTGCATAATATACTTCCAATTATGAAGTACTGACTACCTTTGCAACAATGAGGTATTGAAAAGTATAGTATGAAAATCATAAAGAATATGTGAAATAACAGAATTTCCAGTGTTCTCCATATCTTATGCTATTTATGGCTATTAACTCAATGCGGCTTACCTATAAAAAGAAATCTTATAAAATCATGTGTCTGTAAGTGAACAATGATCATGGTAAAGTATCTTTCCCTGATATATTTTTCTGGGGGAGGGGGGAGGGGAGAGGGGAGTATCTTGCTATTTCTCTTATTCCCGTATTTATTTTCCTATAGCTATAGACTCCAATGAGGAATAAAATGAAAAATATTTTTATCTCCAGTAGTAGTGGAGGGCCAATAATCAGGGAAATAGCAGGTTCAGTTCTGTTCTGCTGTCATGTTAGCATCAGCTCTTATCTTTCCGTTAGTATCTATATTTCATAATGCATGCATTTTATAATGCATAAGTTATGGATGAAATACTGGCTATTGCTAATACCAGAACCTCTAGACACCTGCACAAATAATGCTGGCAGAGAATTGCCCAGACCCTGACTTGCCCCTTAGTTAGCCAAAACGTAACACCTGACCTGCTCTTTCTTATCTGAAATTCTCACTACAGGAGAGATTATAATTTTTTTTCAAATATGCTACGTCATGGCAAGTGTAGGCTGTATTAGCACCCAGAAATGTTACTAATACATGCTGATGTCCTTGGTCTTGGGGAGCAGTTGCACAAAATCTTTTCGTTCATGGGCATTTGAGTTTGTGGGGGCCTCAGTGATTTTTCGGTAAAGCCTTTTAGGTGCCTCAGATTCCTCTTCTGAGTAGATCACAAGAGGTGCCCCCTGTGGCAAACCTGACCTTGACCCACCTATTTCACATACCAGCTTTCACAAAACTTGCAGGCTTCCTGTCTCTGCATGCCCAGGGAACTGCTGCCTTGGTAGAGCTGAATGCCTCATGCATGAGCCCATTTGCCGTTCATAATATTACTGTGCTGATGGCAGTGCCCCAGGCAGACATGCTTACCCCTTACTAATTATGCACTGACAGCAGAGAGTTCAGTGTTAAAACACAAACTGCCAGTCTGATTCAAAAATACAGCAGTAACCATAGGAGCGAATACAGGTTGTACAGGGAAATGGCTTGAATCCCCCACCCTCTCCAAGAGCTGCACGTAGTAGTCAGGGATAAGTCTCCTCCCCAGCCTGCTGAAGACGTGCAGAGTTTAGGCATTGTGGAGAAAAAGTGCATGTGAATCCTTGCTTCTGTTGACAGTTACCTTGCTGAGATGTGGTTTTCCATCTGCAGGTATGGATCCATGTACAAATTCTGCATCAAAGAGATGTTTGATAAAATGTGCAAGTCTTCCTTGAAGCAGAATGTTGTAGCGCTGCTTCAGTGGAAATGAGTGCGTCTGTTGCAATTCTGTTTGTATGCTGCCTCACTTTCTAGATGAATACGCATATGTGGAGACCTCATAGCGGCCTTCCAATATCTGAAGGGGGCCTATAAGGATACTGGGGGGGACTCTTCATTAGGGACTGCAGTGATAGGACAAGGGGTAATGGGTTAAAACTTAAACAGGGGAAGTTTAGATTGGATATAAGGAAGAAGTTCTTTACTGTGAGGGTGGTGAGGCAGTGGAATGGGTTGCCCAGGGAAGTTGTGGATGCTTCATCTGTGGCGGTATTCAAGTAAGTGCAGGTTGGAGAGAGCCTTGGGTGACATGGTTTAGTGGGAGGTGCTCCTGCCCATGGCAGGGGGTTTGGAACCAGATGATCTTGAGGTCCTTTCCAACCGTAAATATTTTATGACTCTGTGTCTAGCAGGGAAAGGTATTGATCACCACAGTGTAAAGGAGTGAGGTAGTCATCAGAGATAGATACTGTTTGAATGCCTACATCTTGAAAGTAGATTTCAGACAATACCTAAATAGGTATGAAAGTGAAGGAAAAAATGTCAGGAGGTCCTCTCCATAGTGTAATTATCCCCTTTAGTTCTTTTGCTTGTAGACATGCGCATTGTGTGTGAGTGCCACACTAAATCTGCACTGTCAAATCCTGCTGAAGGGGGGATAGATATGAAAAAGTAAAGATGCTCCTATTTAAGCCTTCCAGAAGTAACAGGTTTTGCTCTAATAAAAAATTTATCACCCTCAGCATGGAAGTCAAGATAGGCATAGTGATTTTTCTCTTATTGAATCGACTCTGAATTCGTCATTTTTGTGGTTTATAGTTTATTCGTGTGTTCATACAATATGGGAATCAGTTGTGTGTTAATTTGTGCAGCAGCTACCTGTACCTCTGAGACTTGCTTATATTGCAGTCAGCTGCATCCCATATTACTGGAACGGTGTTTCTGGGATCAGTAGTAAACTTTGCTGGAACCAGGCTTTTAAGGCTTAGTTAGGATCTTGGGATAGCAAGGGCTCTGTTTAAGCAGGCAGATAAGAAGTGACTCATTCATATACTGCCCTACCTATGCTGTCTGCCCAGAAGCAGCACCTTTTTAACACTGGAATGTTAAGGTTATTTTTTAGTAATTGTCTTAATTGGGTTTTACTCTCTTCTTTACAAGTCTTATCAAAAGAGCGATTTTTGAAAATGATGTGCGTTAAGAGCCTCTGTCTACTGTAGGCAAATATGTGATATGTATGCCAGAATTATATGCTTGCAGCCAATTTGTGCTAATTTAAGCAACATTTAAAATGTGATGGAAACCATTGGCAAACAAAAATAACCCTGAAGGTTGTTTTGAATTAATATTTTTTTAAGCAGTAAAATTTTGAGGATCAAAATTCCATCTGGAACAGTAGCATAGTTCCAATGGATGGAGGAATTCTAAGTCTAGTGAAGAGTAAAATAAGGGCAAATGTATAGGCTTTTTCTGTGACACTGCTCTCCCAACTTTGGGATATTTTCAGCTGTACTTGCTAACTATGGAACTGCCAGTGGTTTTCTTTAACAGTTTTGTCCGTTTTCTCCTTAAACTTAGATGAGCTTTTACATCTTACAATGTCATTTGCCAGAAAGTTTAGCAGTGTAGAAAAACATTTTTTTTATTTACTCTGAATCTTGATTCTGCTAGTTTAATTTGATGCTTCATAATAATTTTTTAACGAGATAATGTGTTTAATCAATCCCTTTATACTCTAATGATGTTGCTATCTGCTCTATACCTTTTAAGCTGCCTCTTTTCTAGACTGGGGAGTCTTAGTTTTGTTGAGTCATTTTTTGCACAGACACCTTATATGCTCTATGGTGTATTTTTACTTTTAAATATATACTGTGTATATTTACCTTTTTTATTGTTCTAGTAATTTTTTTGCTTTAATGCTTGTTCTAATTTAAAATTAATTTTAAATGTATGTAGTTATTAGTTTGCATTTAAATAGAATTAATATAAAAAAATCTTATAGCTTTAAGCATCACTGCTCAGTGCATAAATTATCTTAAAGTTTTTAAATATACATTAATTCATTAACAATCTGTATAGGTGTTGGAAAGGAATTTTGGTGTGTGCCTTTGTTTTTATTTAAAATAATGACTGTGACTGTCTCTTTATATGATACCCAAAATGCTGACATGATCTGGAGTAGGAAAACTGGGCAATAGTTAATCTAGCTTTCTCAGCCGCCTATTTTTATACAGATTTCTTATTAAACCTTGGTGCCTCTGTGTTCTTCCCACACCCGTCAGACTCTGCTTAGACTGACCAAAAAGTGGCAGAACAGACAGTAGTAGCTGCATGAAATGTGTTCACAGGGGCTGGTTGCCATCTTGTGTCTCCATCCAGTTGCCTGGAGACAATTACAAAAAAGGTTTCCTTTTCCTGACCTGGTCTTCAGACTGCCTTGAAGTCAGAAAATGGGAGATACTGATCAATTTAAACCTAATGGACTATTCGAGCTTAAGCATGACCAAGAGCCTTTTGTATGCTCTTTTGTTATGTGTAAAGACTGGTGATCCCATTAATGCATGAGTACAGAGAGGTTGCTCTGCTTCTGCATGCAGGCATCATCATCCCCATAGTATAGCTCAGATGTTTAATCATTTTGTGGTAGAAAAGGTCTGCTTTCAGACTTGTCTCTTTCCAATTTGTACATTCTTGGCACATGAAATCACACTAATCTGTAGGATTTTCATTAACTGAATAGTAGCCTAAAAGAACAATTTAAATCAAACCTCCCATCTGCTGTTAATCTCATTACTGTAATTACTGTTTGCATTTTATGTTCATAAAATCAAACCCTGAAGCCTTGAATAAAACTTACATACGGGTCAAGAATAGAGCACACAGAGCTCAGAGGTGGGGCAGAATATCCCTGCACTCTCCGATTTGAGAAAAGATGATAGTTATTTGGATAATGGCTTAGTATGCTGTGTGGTATGCTACCAGATGCCAAAGCTAGGAATTTCAGAATCATAGAATCACTTGGGTTGGAAAAGACCTTTAAGATCACTGAGTCCAACCATTAACCCAGCACAGCTAAGTCCACCACTAAACCATGTCCATAAGTGCCACATTTACATGTCTCTTAAATACCTCCAAGGATGGTGACACAACCACATCCCTGGGCAGCCTGTTCCAATGCTTGACAACCCTTCAGTGAAGAATATTTTCTAATATCCAACCTAAACTTCCCCTGGTGCAACTTGAGGCTGTTACCTCTTGTCCTATTGTCTGTTGTCCCATTCGCTACTTGGAAGAAGAGATCAACACCCACCTCACTACAGCCTCCTTTCAAGTAGTTGTAGAGAGTGATAAGGTCCCCCCTGAGACTTCTCCAGGCTAAACAACCCCAGTTCCTTCACGCGTTCCTCACAGGACTTGTGCTCTAGGTCCTTCACCAGCTTCGTTGCCCTTCTCTGGACCCGCTGCAGCACCTCAATATCTCTCTTGTAGTGAGAGGCCCAGAACTGAACACAGGATTCGAGGTGCAGCCTCACTAGTGCTAAGTACAGGTGGACAATCACTGCCCTAGTCTGTTGGCTGCACTGTTTCAGATACAAACCTAGATGCTCTTGGCCTTCTTTGCCACCTGGGAACAAGCTGGCTCATGTTTAGCCAGCTGTTGACCAATTTTATTAAATTATCAAGCTGTCTTCAACATGAAGACACATCAAACATATGACAAGTTAGAGGAATTATTAAATAATGGAAGACTTAAAAGATTGGACAGCCTGGAGACTGGACATCCCTATGGTTCTTAGGACTGATGTGTAAACTGGACCTGGAACCTCTATGCACGGTTGCATTAGCTTTGAATCTGTAAATGTGAAAATGTTGAAGACATGGAGGAAATCAAGATTATTTTAAAGATTTCAATAGAAAGCAAGCCACGAGTGTCTAAATGAAGTAATGGAAGAACTAGCACAGCGTGAAACAGCAAACTCTCTTCCTGGTTAACATGATAAAGACCTGTTTTTCTGGAAAGCTTCTGAAGATCTGTCGTGGTTTAAGCTTCTCAGCCACAAACAGTTTTGCTCACTCACTCACTTCCCCCTCTTTCTTTCCTCTGCTCCTGGAGGGATGGGAAGGAGAATCGAAAGAATGCGACTCCCACAGGTTGAGATAAGAACAGTCCAGCAACTAAGGTGTAACACAAACCACCACTGCTACCACCAATAGTAATAATGACAAGAGAAAAATACAAGGGAAGAGTTTTTTCTTCCCCCCCACTCCGGGGGTGGGGAAGAAGAATCGAAAGAACGCAACTCCCACGGGTCAGGACAAGAACAGCCCAGCAATCAAGGTACAACACAAACCACCGCTACCACCACCAATAATAATAACAACAAGAGAAATACAAGGGAAGAGGATAGAACTGCTCACCACCCAACGACCGAGCTGTGAACTAAAACCACCCCTCTTCCGGGTTCCGGCCCCCAATTCTTTTTCATCCTGGACATGACATGCTGTGTATGGAATAACCTCTTTGGTCAGTTTGGATCAGGTGTCCTGTCTCTGCTTCCCCCCGGCTTCTCCCCTTCCCTGGCAGAGCATGAGACTCAGCAAGTCCTTGGCCAGCCTAAACATCACCAAGCAGTAACTGAAAACACTGGTGTTATCAGCACTGTTCCCAGGCCCAAAATCAAAAACACAGCACTGCACCAGCTACCAAGAAGGGAAAAAAGAAAAAAATGACTGCTACTGCTGAACCCAGGACAAGATCCAAAGGAAGTGAAAATAGTAAATGGAAAATAATGATCATGTGTTTTAATGGTAAATTGAAAGTGATAAAAAGAGGTGTAACAGCTTTTCATGCCACAATATTTCAAGTTTTATCTTTCTCCTTTTTAGATCATATATTGTTGTTTATTTGCATCTTTTCCAAAACAGAGCACAAATTATTCTATTTCTGTTTCTTATCACATACATGCTTTCAGTCATCATGCTGACTTTTCAGCTCTTTCACAGAAGCGAAACATATTAATTAGTCTAAACTATTTAGGTACAATAAAGATCTTTCTTCTAGAAGATTGTGTTGTTACTCCCAAGGAAGTTTTTTCTCCTGGACCTAGTTGTAGACTTCTTACCCGCTTCCATGCAGGAAGCTGTCTGGTAGTTCCTCATGAACTCTAGGTGTTCCTCTACATGCAAATGATTCCTTCAAATAAGATGCCAAACCTTGTGAGTCTTGGAATTCCAGGCATTCCAGAGAAAATTATGTACTTGTTATGATTTATGTTTTGAGGATCTTATTCAATCCCATATAGGATATATAGGAACCTATATATAGGCTCAACTACCTGTATAGGGAAGCTGGAGAGAATAGTTTCCGCAGTTCATGGTCCATGTTAAATGGTGTGCACGATCTCTCACAGAACTGGGTTAAAAGCAAGAAGTGCCTGTTGCAGCGTGTTCATGGTGATAGTGGTGGGGCAAGGGGTACATGAAGCCCACTGCACATGAACATGAGGAAGCAAAGTTCTGCGCTGTTTTAGCTTGGACTAAAGCAGAGATACAAGGAAACTTTAACTGCTGTCCTGAAAAGAGTCAGGGTTTAAAGTTTTGTGATGCTAATTAGATTAAAAATTGCTTAATTGCAACTGTCAAGTGTCAGTGCCAAATCCCTCAGTATACAGTGGTCATGTCCTGTTGTCCTGTGTAGAAGCTGAATTGGTCTTCAAGGGTTCTACATCACTGGATCACAGGATCTTTATTACTTGTTGGTAACTTACTTACCAACCATGTAAGATAGTGCGTCATTTTTACAGCAAATTAAGCAGAGGCTAACCACACAGATTTTCTTCTCTTTTTTTTTTTTTTTTAAGTGAGAGATTGTTTTGTAAATAAAGCATAATTTGTTCATTTGTAACTTGTTATGATGCAGCCACTGAAAACCGACTATTGTCTACCCCTCCTTTGGCCTGTTTTGGGGGCTATATGTATTTGGTTTATTGCACTTCTTGAACTGGTAAATCACCTAAGCTGATTAAAACCACACTGCTTTTTAAGGAACCTGTGAAATACATGTCAAAATTAACTGAAGCAGAATTTCAAGTATTCTGCAGTATTATTTGTAAAGCTATAGACAAGTTTTTCAAGAGAATATCTGTTCTCATATATCAAGTAACCACATTTTTTCTGAGGCATACAGGATGTCTCACAGAGGTAAGTGCTTTGTGCTCCAAATATTTTCAGAAGAATACAACTTACATTTTAAAAGCTCAACTTTGCTGTGAGCGTTGAAACTTGGGAAAATCTGTTTGAGTCTGCAAATGTTGCCTATCATATTGATATGTGGAATGTGGCATATTACATTAATAATAAAGTGACCTAACTTTAATATACTCTGCTCTGACCTTCCTCAGGGTGTCATTCTTGATCTGGAGGTAAATGGTGTAGTCCATTTTGCATTGAGGCTGAGAACCCATGAAAAGTCTGTAAAGCCGTTCATGTAATCGTAGCCAGGTCCTTAACTTTATGCAGGTCAAATATTTATGCTAACGTGATGGAGACTGTTAAAGACGTACCATTACATATTCTGACATATGCAAAGTATATATCCCTGTTGTTAATCCATGCGGAATTGCTTTCAAGGTCACACTGGGCAGTTAGAACAGTGATGATTTGTTCTCGTTGACGGATGTATCCAGTAATTAATTACTTTGGATTTTAATTTCTTCGTAGATTGATGATTCCAACTGTGATACGGAAATCCTTTCCTTGCTCCTTGATGCCAAGTTAGTGGTAAAGTGCATATCTACTGCCTTCTGTCCTCGCCTTATTGACCACTTGCTGGCTAACCAGGGAGAGGGAGGCTGGAATGTAGAAGAAATAGCTAAAGAACTCAAAAAAGCAGGGTTCAGTGCAGAGGCCGGATCCCTCTTGATGTATCATCAAGGGATTCATCCTGCACTCCGGACTTTTACTACTGCCCTCCAGGCTATTCAGCATTGGATCTAAAAGTGTTGGATTTGTGCATTTGTCTGCCTTCTTGCTGGATATCTTAAACAAAATTAAGAAATTATTGTTCTAGCAAAGTAACAAAGTTTGTTATGATCTACGTTCTGTAGAAAATGCAAACAGCACACAGTGAATTCCCATATGCTTCTAATCATTTAAAAATGTATTGGTGCAAACTCTGTATCATTCTGTTATATGACTAGCAAAGCATTGAATCTGATAATCCTTTTCAGATCAAAGTGTTAAATAATTATACTCCGAGACATATAAATGCAATGTTACTAAGCTGGCAGGTTATATACAATTTCTCTTAATTTCTGTAAGTAATTTACTTTGTCACAATGTAAAACTAATGTAAAAATATCATTATAAAGATATGTGTAGTAAAAAAAAAAATCACAATGAGTAATTTCTGAGAATTTCAAACACTTAAAATTTGGTATTGTCAGTGTTGTTACTGCAGCTTTTGTTTGGAATAAATAAAATATTTTGCAGTTATTGTAGTCTTTTCTGTCCTCATTTTAGACAAATAAATATTTTCTTAATTCAGCTCCTCTTTCTGAAATTCCTGTTACTCCTTAGTGATGTTTATTCATAAAGACAAGCTGAACTTCTCCGTGCTTGCAGATAGTTCTGCTCTTTGAGATATTTTTCTTTACAATTTGTGAAGTCCCATCTGAAATCCTAAACATTTTCTAAAATCACAGCATGGTTTGGGTTGGAAGGAACCTTAAAGATCATCTAATTCCACCCCTCCCTGTCATGGGCAGGGACATCTTCCAGTGCATCAGGTCGCTCAAAGCCCCATCCAGCCTTGCCTTGAATTTTCCAGGGATAAGGCAGCCACAATGTCTCTGGTTGTGTGCCAATGTCTCACTACCCTCACAGGAATGAACACAGAAAACTGAGCAAGTATCCTGCGCAAGGTCAGAGTACATGAAACAGTACACGGGCAGTAAGTGTGTCTCTTACCCACAAAACAGGGGATGCTGGATAAAAACTTGGGCCATTTGCTCCCAGGAATGATGAATGGTGGGTTACCACCCAGCCAGTAATTCTCCTGAAGAGTGTGCTGCTTATGCAGAAGCACAGGATGACAGCAGAACACGTAGGAGCTGAAGATTTTCCCTGTGCTTGTCTGTCAGGAGGTGAGTACCAAATGAGCTAGCTGGAGAACAAATCGAGGGCAGGGCAACTTCAAAACAGCCACAGCAATTGAAATAAATGAAAAAGGGGACCCGAGCAAGGATGTTTCTAGGGTTATATTTCACTGCAAAACACACAGCAAGTAACACCTAACACCGTGCTGTTTTATTGTACTGATTGATGATAGACTGAGAGATTCTGAAGGAAAGGGATGAACACAAAACTAGAAGTGTTCCACCTTCAAAACTGATTTATTATTGTAGCATTGCCCACCCTGTCTGCCACATTTCCTACCTAAAAATGTCCAGGTTCCTAAATTCTAGTATTTTCAAAAGAGAGTACATATTTTCAGTAAAGCCCTGAGACTTGTCTCACTTCTGAGGCTGTATGACCTGAGCTGTATGTCCAACTTGTCATAAACTTGTCTATCAGTAGAGCCGCCTTAATTATTTATATTTTCATCTTTCATTTCTCTCAGATTATGTCCTTACTGCTTATATCAGGAAAAAAATAGAAAAGCTAAATAACTAAATCACTATCTGCCCTCTCTGTTTTTACGGACTTCTAATATACACAATATAAATGTTGTGTCTTTTCTAACTTGTCGAATCCTGGTGTACTTAGTTGGTTGCCCAGGGAAGTTGTGAATGCTCCATCGCTGGCAGTGTTCAAGGCCAGGTTGGACATAGCCTTGGGTGGCATGGTTTAGTGGGATGTGTTCCTGCCCATGGCAGGGGGGTTGGAACTAGATGATCTTAAGGTCCTTTCCAACACTTAACTATTCTATGATTCTATGATTTCTCTGTAACCTTTTGTCATTCTCTTTATTTATCTTTTTTGACATTTTTTGAGACATGGAAGGGGGAGGAGCAGAGCCACGCCTTGTATCAAATGTTGTGAACACACCTAATGTTCATCTAGTGGCATAAAAATGCTTTACAATTTGATTTTTTCAGTGTTACTGAGCACTTGAGGTAGTGTTTGTGTAGGAGCATTTGGTTTGACCCTGAGCTCTCTTTCCGCATTGGTAGCAGTCATCTGAGATTATATTACTTGTTATGCTTATATAGTTTGAGATTATTTTTCTTGTGTTCATCCTCATAGTTACAGATTGAAGCCCATTTACCAGCTGATCACCCAGGCAGTCCATTTCACAGAGACTTTCAACGGTTTTTCATCCAGCCCTCATTCTTAGTCAAAAACCTGTCTTCATCAGCACTCTGACACCTTTACTATACTGTCACCTTTTGTAGACACAGAAAATAGTAAATTTGAGTCTCTTTTAGCAACTGCCTGCGCTTGAAAACAGCTAGCTCATTTTGTTAAAGATTGGGCACATACATGAAAGCGAAAGAGTTGATAAAGGTCCTATGGATGTTCAGAAACAGGCTCGCTGTTTTAGCTTGGTTAAATCATCTGCTGACATGGCTCCATTCTTAGTGCCTCAGTGTCTTAAACTTTCATGTGTTTGTCCTCAGCAATGCTCTGTTGCACTAGCTGGAAATGTAGTACTGAGTGTCCAGACTGAATGAGCAGGAAGACTTTAGTAACACAAGGACAGAGCCTTATCTTTCCGTAGTGATTAGGCAAGTTGTTTTTAACTACCACCAGTATTTTCAATAGGTAATTATAACAGCTACTTTATAAAAAAAAAAAAAAAAAAAATCACCCTACATGAAAATCTCATTTACTTTGATTTCTTCTTATGATGAATTTCATCTGTCACTATTCTTCACTTGCTTTGGGATTGGCTAACAAAGGGGATAGTTTGGTGCTCATGCTAATGACTGTGCTCTTTGAATGGAGCAGGTATTTTATCATGTTTACTGAACCTTCAAAGGATACACGAAGCTGTGCAAACAGAAGATAAAGTTTCAGGTTATGCCCAGTTCAGTCATAGCTAGAACAGACAACCTGCGTTTCTGCCTAAAAACAGAGACTGTGATTTCTGAAACTGCCTGGGGGTGGATGGCAGACACCCCAACAGCTTCCCTGTTGTACAGCCACGTGCGTCACCAGAGTTCTGTATCTCCTATCAGTACCAGGTACATGAAAATAGGTGGAAAGTTTTCAGGTATATGGTGGGCTGGAGTCCTCACTGGATCCAGTGTGCCCACCTAAGCCACTCTATCACTCCCCTCCTCAGCTGGACAGGGGAGAGAAGATAGAATGAAAAGCTTGTGGGTCAAGACAGGGAGAGATCATTCACCACTTACTGCCATGGGCAAAGCAGACTTGACCAGGGGGTGGGGGAAGAGGAGGGTGAGAATTAATTTATTACTAATCAAATTAGAGAGAATAACAAAAAAGAAAAACTTAAAACACCTTCTTCCCACTCCTCCCTTCTTCCTGGCTTCCTCACAAATTCTCTTTCTTCCCCTCAAGCAGTGCAAGGGGGTGGGGAGTGG
This sequence comes from Amazona ochrocephala, assembly GCA_039720435.1. Classification (NCBI taxonomy): domain Eukaryota; kingdom Metazoa; phylum Chordata; class Aves; order Psittaciformes; family Psittacidae; genus Amazona; species Amazona ochrocephala. Next base: position 27,618,024 of record CM077878.1, read on the forward strand.
GCATTGCAGTCAGTTCATCACAAGTCTCTGCCGCTCCTTCCTCCTCAGGGGAGGACTCCTTACACTCTTTCCCTGCTACAGTGTGGGTCCCTTCTATGGGTGCAGTCCTTCAGGAACAGGCTTCTCCAGCATGGGTCCCGCATGGGGTCACAAGTCCTGCAGCAAACCTGCTCCAGCGTGGGCTCCTCTCTCCGTGGGACCACAAGTCCTGCCAGGAGCCTGCTCCAGTGGAGGCTTCCCACAGGGTCACAGATTCCAGGCATCCACCTGTTCCGTCGTGGGGTTGTCCATAGGCAGCAAGTGGAGATCTGCTTCCCCATGGACCTCCGTGGGCTGCAGGGGAGCAGCTGCCTCACCATGGCCTGCAGCAGAGGTTGTGTGTCTGCAGAGCTGTTGCTCTCGCATGCCCTCACTCTCCTCCAGCTGCAGTTGCTCAGGGCTTTTTTTACCCCTTCTTAACTACATTGTCCCAGATGTGCTACAACTGTTGCTGATAGGCTTGGCTGTGCCCAGTGGTGGGTCCATCTTGGAGCAGGCTGGAATTGGCTCCATCGAACACAGGGGAAGATTCTGGCAGCTCCTCACAGAAGCTACCCCACATAACCCCCCCCACTACCAAAACCTGGCCGTGCAAACCCAATACAATGTGTAATCAGTTTATATGTGGTTGTTACTGCAAATAGCTTTATAAGCTGAAATACCTGATTTAGTCACTGGTCATCTTGCGTAAGTCTGGCAAAGCTGAGTATTAAGCTGAGATTCATTCTTCTGAACATTTGAAATGCTAAAACATTTGCTAATAGCAGTTGGTGCAAGTCAACCTCTTAAGGCACAAAGGTAATACAATACTAGACCTGGTGCACTATTTATAACCAAAAACAGAGAAGCAATTAGTTTTAATCTCTGAAGTAAATAAGATTTAATTGTGAAAGTCAGTATATATATACTTTAAAAAAATGTCATTGTCATTAAAACTAGATTGTCTGCTTAACGTGCATTTCTGTCCTGAGATCAGCATCTTTTGCCAAGCTATATTGACACCCTATCATGGAATGTCCTCTTAATCTACCCTCCTAGGCTTCCCATGCTTGCAGGGTATGGTAACTGGGAACCCAGCTTCACACAGAGCTCTGATTTACAGTCTAATGTCCTTTGCAGCCCACATTCAGAAAACTGCGTGATGTTTTTTTTCTGTGAGAATCTTTATCTCCATAATGTGTGTGTAAAATATTTATTCTAATGAGCGAAGCAGATGTATGCTGTTTAAAAATAAAAAGTAGTACTTGAAAACAAATAAGCAGAAGGAGTTTAGTCTGAATGGAGAACAATACAGAACATAAACTGCGAATGAAACCAGGGTATGATTTTAATGACTCTGGTAGGTACCATCTGCGCTGGTTCTGGATGTAGAGGATAAAAGACACAACAGTATCTGAATGCAAATTTCAGTAGTACTTACATGAAATATATACAGGCAGTATCTTATATAATCTCAAGAAAGCAATGGTAGCACAATTTAAGGTCCAGTCCTGGAAATGTTTCTTTGTGATATCTTGTATTCTTTTAAGCACTTAAAGAATGTTTGCCATAGCGCTGCTTTTAATGTTATTTCAGGTAAAGGCACTGCAGAGAAAAGTGGAGCAAAAACTAGCCTGGACCATTTTAGACTTTGGAGCTATAATGCTACAGCTGTTCTGTAACAAAAATGTTCCTGAGCTGTGATTTAGTCAGTCTTTGGCACTTTCTTAAACTGCTCAAGATTGCTGGATATGAGTGGATGAAAATCTAAAATTGATTGTGAGATACAGTTTTCCATATGAAGTAAGATCCAGTTTGAGATGTTTCAAGATTCAAGATATTTAAAGATTTAACTTTTGGGCTGTTGTTAGCTTCATATTAAGTCATAATCTTATCTCTTCAATGACTTGAGATTTCCAGATGGAAATCCTAGGTAAATATTTAAGTGGTGAGGCGAGGTTTTTTTTTCTTGTTCATAATGATGGAAAACCAACTGGCATGGCCGCACCAGTTTGTTTAACACATACAATTCAGGAGTTTCATGGTCTTGGTCTGGAGAGGAATGAAAGTACTATGTCTTGCTAATAGGAACAATAGTTGAACAAAGGTAAATGAATGAAGGGGACTACAGGACGTAGCTTTTAATTAGAGCTCTATTTTTTAATTAGCTGTTGATTCCTTCAGGTCATTTAGAGGGCAGTATGTACTATGGTGTTAGTCACTGGAGGCCCCAGTAAAAACTCGTACTGTGAAAACACTGCACATGTATGCAACAGAATATTTAACTATGTGATAAAAGATGATATGCTTAGAGAAAATAAGCAGCAAAGACATTGTGATAGCATATTTTGCATAGACAACACCTGCTTGGCCTTACCAACAAGAGCTACACCAGGTTGAAGATGTCTTCTTCATTTCATTCACCAAATTGGGTTTGGTTCTTTCATCACCTTTATCTAATGATTCTTAGCTCAAACTGTCTTCTTCATTTCATTCACCAAATTGGGTTTGGCCCTTTCACCATCTTTATCTAATGATTTTTAGCTCAAACCGAAGTCTGGTCTTATGTGCCAATTAGCTGGGAAAAATACTACAGACTAGGAAAGATCCGCTGCCTCTGGTTAAATGTCAGTGTGCTCTGTTTATGCCCTGGATCTAGGCAAGCTGACTCTCTTTTTCTTTCAGAGACAAGGAGTATCAGTGGCAGCTTTAAGAGGATCTCTATTTAGAAACTGAAGGAAGTTATTTTGTAACTGTCGCAGTATTGAATAAAAGGGTAAAGGAAAAATAACTTTTGCACTTCGCACTTTACTAGCTGCAGGAGCTTTTAACACATTTACATCTCATTTCATGAGATGCCAATAAAATACTTTTCAGTTGCCTACTGAGGCCTCTAAAAATAGTTGATATTTTTGATAACTTCTCTGTACTCCAAGATGCACATTTATGTGGTGAGTTATTATTGACTTAAAAAGTTGTTTTTTCCATCCTGTAAGCTGAAACAGAGAAGGAAGGAAAGAGATTACAAGTGGTATAAGACACTGCTTATACCAGTGTCTTACGTTTAGCTTTATTATAATGTCCCTAAAAACTGAAAGATGTAGAGAGCAAAGTACAAGTAGCTGCAGCTCAGCCTGTTAAACTTGAAACATGAAATACAGAGAGGACCTGCATTTCAACAAGTGTTTTCTTGTTCATTCAGGTGCTCACTGGTCTAAGTATATCCAACACCTGTTGGAAAAGTCTTAAGGTCCTTAGGATCAACAACAGTGGAACAAAACGTGGAGCAGAATCATCTCCCTATGTTAAATTCCTTGCTATTGCTATGATTGAAGATACTGACAATGTTTTGTGTCTTTCTTGTTTGTTTTTCATGGCATTTTGTGGCATTTGAGATTTTTAGCAAGGATATAACGCTGTTCTATGCTGTTGGGAGAGGTGAACAGAAATCAGCAAGCTGGATTTTGTAATCCTAAAACACATCTCTGCTCCCCCAGATTTCAAATCTACAAAGGCTTAACCAGAGGAACATCTGTGGGCAAAGCAGCATCATAATTATGGGGAAAAGTCTGGTATAATCCCTGGCATCCCTAGAACAAGTTTGAATAACACAACCTCCAGTGTTTACAGAGCTGTCACTGAAGATTGATGACAAGTGTTGCACAACCATAGGTGGGAGGTGGTGGTTGACAGCCAGTGTCTCAAAGCCCTACTTTACTGATGAGATTGGCTTAACACTAGGTCTGAGAGCTCTCCCCTCTATTTAGTATTTAGCATTGCCGTGGAAAGTAATGTTTCAGAGTGTTTGATGTCAAGAGTTCTAGCATTCTGTTCTTTGAGCTGGCAGCTTTTCCAGCTCTCAAGAGCTGTGGATCAAATTGTGTTGCTTCATGCATTTGTAACTTTGAGGCACTGACTTTATGGGATGAGGTGTCCCTCACCTGTTCTTTGCAGTTACCACTTTGCATAGTTAACTATAAAAAATTCTGTGGGGCAGACGAAAGAGGATTTTGTGGTTGTTTGCTCTCTTGCAGTGTGCCAAGATTTTTCCTTACTGGCCTGGAGAATTTAGCAGTTGTTGCTACTACTGTAGCCCAAGTGCTGTACAGTCACAGCTTCTGACATTGCCAAAAATTAATCAATCTGAAGTGATCCGAAGTCTTTGTGTCGAAACTGCAACTGCAAGTTAATCAGCTTATTTTTGGTAGTCACTTTTTGAAATGTCCTTTTAGGATTGACTTAATCCTAGTGTAGTGAAGAGGATATGTAGCTCTAAGACTGACTGAACAAACCAAGACCTGAATTGTATTCTCTCTTTCCCAGTGACTCTATGGGATGCCTTATCAATGCCATTTTTACTAACTACCGTTGCGTATTCAGCTTCCTGTATGTAGATTTTATGAGTGAAAAGAAGGCTTGTGTCCAGAGACTTTGCCGGTTGGCCAGCCTGCTCCACTGTTTTAGAGCTGCCCCTAGGAAAGGCACCCTCATTTCCCAGGGTACATCTCTTCCTAGGAGAAAAGATGGATTAGAGAGGCATAAATTATTTCTTTTGTAAGTGTTACCTTTAGTTTCTGAATGCTCCTGTGGTTGCTACATTTATTGGTGCCTATCCCAGTTCTTCTCCTCTGCTGTTTAGCCATAGCATCAATGTAAACCATCTGAAGGGTTCAAATATTACGGGCCTGAAAGAATCAAAGGCTGCTGCTCTTTTTAGAGCTGTTACAGGCATTCGTGATGTCAAATTAAATGAACAAATGTAGCCTGGTTTTCCTGTTTGAGTTACTTGCAACAAGCTTAGATTTTTACTGATTTTTTTTTTCTTTTAAATTTCAAATATTCCAGTGACTATTTTTACTCAAGTTTTATTCTCCAGGCTGCTCACTAAAACCTGCTGCTTTTCTGATCTTCTAGCATTTTTTATTAATCTGTTCATTTGTGATGAGGATTTAAAAGCCGAATACATGCTTTTGTTTTGTTCCCAAATTACTTAGCTTATAATTGCTTTCTTTTTTTAATTTTTTGCAAGTGAAAGACAACATGGTGATAGAGGTGCATCAAAATCTGTGGTATGTAAATGCCACAGATATCCCTGTGTATAGCAGCAAAAATCTCCTTCACAGATGTTTAGAATAAACTATGAAGAGCTTCAGACCCCAGTGCTATGAATTCATGGCTTGTATCCTAAAGCGCATTTCTGAATCGTTTATGACCGGGCCTGGGAGAGTTCTGTGAAATAATCTGTCTGCCAATAATCAGATGATGTTACACAGATGCATCAGTTCTGTGCTTTGATTTGGCAATTGTTTCTGCCTGGCCTGGAACTAAACCCATGTGGTGCTTTTTCTTAACTTATTCAAAATGACGGGGCTTGTCCAACCTTCTGCATGGGGGCTGCCGACGAAGAGTTAGAGCTCTTTCTCATAAAAGGATGGTCACAGTGTCTGCTGTTCCTGTGGATAGATAGAGGTTAACAAAACACTTTCCTGACTTCTACTTTCCCATCTTGATCTGGAGATCTGTGTAGATCTGAAGTCACAGGTCTAAATGGTCCTGGGCAGAGCGCTGAGCCCCAGCTAGAGGAGGAGAGGCTTGGGTCCCAAACCATGTAGCCCAGTGGCACAACACTGCCTCATTTCCTTCTCTCTGACCTTGAGCCTGGAGCCGTGTCTGGAGGGTAGCTAAGGAGAAGCTGCCCAGGGAAGAGGTAGGCAGCAGACAGGTATTCCTGGAGAAATTTTTTCATGTGGATCACCTGAGCATCTGTGTCTGAGGCTCAGCCAGGGACGCTGGTGGTCAAGAGTCAGGCTGGGAGACACACCAAGCCTACAGCTTCCACTGTAGGGAGATTTCAGAGGAACATGTTGACTGCCATGGGATTTCTCCCTTGGGATATTTCATCTGGGACAATGCTGGGGGGCCTGAGACAGCAGATCAGCCCATGCATTGTGTTTAGATTTTTGTTCTAGGCTACTGATGTGTCTTATTGGTTAATGACCTTTTCAAGCTTAGCCCCAAGCTGTTATGATAAGCAGTTTCCAGCCTGATTGGTTTTCCAGAATGCAGGCAGAGGAGGCATCCAGTGTCAGCTCGTACCCCATTAGAAAATTATGAAGTCACTTTCATAGCGTACAGGACTTTTTATTTTCTTTATTTTTTTATCACCAATTCTAGGCACCAATATGAAGTCTTATCACAGAATCACAGAATCACAGAATAGTAAGGGCTGGAAAGGACCTCAAGATCATCGAGTTCCAACCCCCCCGCCATGGGCAGGGACACCTCCCACTAAACCATGCCATCCAAGGCTATGTCCAACCCCACCTTGAACGCCGCCAGGGGTGAAGCATTCACAACCTCCCTGGGCAACCCATTCCAGGGCCCCACCACCCTCACAGTAAAGAATTTCTTCCTCAGATCCAATCTAAACCTCCCCTGTTTAAGTTTAAACCCATTACCCCTTGTCCTCTCACCACAGTCCCTAATGAAGAGTCCCTCCCCAGCATCCCTATAGGCCCCCTTCAGGTATTGGAAGGCTGCTATGAGGTCTCCACGCAGCCTTCTCTTCTCCAGGCTCAACAGCCCCAACTTTCTCAGCCTATCTTCATACGAGAGGTGCTCCAGTCCCCTGATCATCCTCGTGGCCCTCCTCTGGACTTGTTCTAACACTTCCATGTCCTTTTTATGTTGAGGACACCAGAACTGCACGCAATACTCCAAGTGAGGTCTCACGAGAGCAGAGTAGAGGGGCAGGAGCACCTCCTTCGACCTGCTGATCACACTCCTTTTGATGCAGCCCAGGATACAGTTGGCCTTCTGGGCTGCAAGCGCACACTGCCGGCTCATGTTCATTTTTTCATCAACCCACACCCCCAAGTCCTTCTCCGCAGGGCTGCTCTCAATCTCCTCCCCGCCCAACCTGTAGCTGTGCCTGGCATTGCTCCGACCCAGGTGTAGGACTTTGCATTTAGCATGGTTGAACTTCATCAGGTTGGCATCAGCCCACCTCACAAGCGTGTCAAGGTCCCTCTGGATGGCATTCCTTCCCTCCAATGTATCAACCGAACCACACAGCTTGGTGCCATTGGCAAACTTGCTGAGGGCGCACTCAATCCCACTGTCCATGTCACCCACAAAGATGTTGAACAAGACCGATTTCAACACCGATCCCTGGGGGACACCACTCGTTACTGGTCTCCAGCTGGACACTGAGCCACTGAGCACTACTCTTTGCGTGCGGCCATCCAGCCAGTTCTTTATCCACCGAGTGGTCCACCTATCAAATTGATGTCTCTCCAACTTAGAGAGAAGGATGTCATGTGAGACAGTGTCAAAGGCTTTACACAGGTCCAGGTAGATGACATCAACTGCTCTGCCCCTGTCCATCAGTTCCGTAGCCCCTTCATAGAAGGTCACCTGATTGGTCAGGCAGGATTTCCCCTTAGTGAAGCCATGCTGGCTGTCACCAACCACCTTGTTGGTTTTCATGTGCCTTAGCATGCCTTCCAGGATAATCCGCTCCAAGATTTTGCCAGGCACAGAGGTGAGACTGACTGGTCTGTAATTCCCCTGGTCATCCATTTTTCCCTTCTTAAAAATGGGGGTTATATTTCCCTTTTTCCAGTCATCAGGAACTTCACCTGACTGCCATGATTTTTCAACTATGATGGAGAGTGGCTTAGCAACTTCATTTGCCAGCTCCTTCAGGACCCTTGGATGGATTTCATCCGGTCCCATGGACTTGTATACATTCAGGTTCCTAAGGTGGTCCCGAACAAGATCCTCCCCCACAGTGGGCCCAGGGTCCCCACCCTCACCGTCCCCACGTCTGCCTTCCAAGACTTGGGTGGTGTGGTCAGAGCATTTGCCCGTAAAGACTGAGGCAAAGAAGTCATTAAGAACCTCAGCCTTCTCCAAATCCAGGGTAGCCAGTTCTCCCGATAGCTTCTGGAGAGGGCCCACGGTGTCCCTAACCTGTCTCTTATCGGCAATGTACCTATAAAATCCCTTCCTGTTATCCTTAACATCCCTAGCCAAGTTTAATTCTAAGTGGGCCTTAGCTTTCCTAACCTGGTCCCTAGCTTCCCGGACAACATCCCTGTATTCTCCCCAGGCCGCCTGACCTTGCTTCCACCTTTTATAAGCCTCTTTTTTCTTTCGAATTTTGCTCAGCAGCTCCTTATCCATCCAAGGAGGTCTCCTGGCCCTCCTGCTGAACTTCCTTCTAGTAGGGATGCACCGCTCCTGAGCTTGCAGCAGGTGATCCTTGAATATCAACCAACAGTCTTGGGCCCCCCTGCCCTCTAGGGCTGTATCCCATGGAACCTTACTGAGCAGGTTCCTGAAGAGGCCAAAGTCTGCTCTCTTGAAGTCCAGGGCAGTGAGCTTGCTGCACGCTCTTCTCACTGTCCTGAGGATCTCAAACTCAACCATCTCATGATCGCTGCAATCAAGGCTGCCCTGGAGCATTACATTCCCAACCAGCCTTTCCCTGTTGGTGAGGACGAGGTCAAGCATGGCACCTCTACTTGTCGGCTCCTCTATTACTTGCAGAAGGAAGTTGTCTTCCACGCAATCAAGGAACCTTCTGGATTGCTTGTGCCGGGCCATACCATCCCTCCAACAGATATCAGGGTGGTTGAAGTCTCCCATGAGAACAAGGGCCTGCAAGCGTGAGGCTGCTCCTATCTGCCTATGGAGCGCTTCGTCCAGCAAGTCCCCTTGGTCAGGCGGTCTGTAACAATTTACATGGGAGAGATTTCCTAAAAAAACTTGATACTGAACATATAAATCCACACTGTAGTCCTGTCACATTTGTGCAGTGCAGAATGTGAAGCCTCTTGTCCTGTGGGCAAGAAGTAGGAGTTTCCTGTGGCTTTGCCCTGCTTTGGCTATTACAATTCTATTTCTTTAATCCTGTTAGCTACCCTTCCTTCCCAGCTCATATTCATCATCATCATCATCTTCCTGGAAACTGTAGCGCAACTTCCAGTGCAAGGGCTTGCTTGGTTTTGCAAAAGCTGAGAAAAACCTTGTCCTGTTTAATAACTTAAAAATTCAGTCTTGGTCTAAATTTGTGAAGTATCATCCTTACACATTAAGAACTCTAAAATGCATCTGTCTCTGCTAGTTTGGCCTTTTCCTCACAGCTGCACCTGGATGTTGAGATATTATTTTCTTGGACTTCAAGTTTTCATGGATTTTCTGGTATCTTATTTGACATAGTGTAAAATGCTTAGTTGAGGTAATGAAATCTGCAATCTAGAATGCAGAACATAGGAAAAAACCAATGCCCTTTGTAAGTCCAGAGGAAGTGTCACTCTGTATCTGCTACCCTTATGCCGCTGTGCTATTTTCTGAGTTAACATGGGAAGAAATCAAAGTATGATGCGTTTAGCAAATAGCCAGTTCTTACCCTTAAAATTTGTTATTTTAAAAATATCTCACAGCCTCTTGTAAATAAACAATTGTAAATATATAGTGCAAATGAATTCCTGCAGAGATCAACCCTTTTTCATCCCAGTCAATACCGAAAGAGAAACCAGGTAAAACATTTTCGAAGCTGAGAGAGTCAACCCGGTGACAACAGACAGAAGCTAGGCTCCACATTACTTGGTCTTTACCCTGCCACTCTGTTTCAGGCACTGATTTAACAATAGTAGAGGCCAAATTAGAAGCCCTGATAAGTACTCTCCACAGATAATTAGTCCTAGTACTTGTTACCGTGTTGAAAAGCTTTGTTTTGTTCTATTTTCCTTAAAGTGTAATAGAAAAATATCCCTTTCTCAAATTAACTGTTGGCATCTCAGAGAATACCTCAGTGTTGCCTCCTTGTTCTGAAAGCACTTTTAAAAAAATCTTCTCTAGTTTACACAAATATAATTCTTTCTTTGGCTTTAGGGTTTCTTTAATATTTTTTCTACCATCTTACTTTTTGGAACAGCCCCTTTAGTTTCTCCTTGATTTGTCAAATTTTATGTGAAATATTGTACCATAGTTATAATCTTGGCAATATTTTGCAGAATGGAATAGCTGCTTCATGGCCTTCATGCAATGTTCCTCTACCTTCATTCTGGAATTACTTTTGCTCTGCACTCAACTCATTTTCTTTGTAGTTTACTGTGACCTCAGCTGCATTTCTGCACTGGTGCTGTGTAAACAGCTATTCTTATTCTTTGTATTTATACCTTTAATTCTTCTTTCTCAGGTGTACCATCTTTTAGGTTAATTTTTATGTCATTTCCTTCCTAAGAGACATTAACGATGTCCTTGAGAATCTTTAAGGCATTTGCAGCATTCACAAACTGTTTCTGCTCTATTAGCTACATCATTGCTCGAAATTCAGAATATAATTCAAAACCTGTGACAGATCTTCCAAGTCATTTCCTGCTTTTCCAGGCTAAAAGAAAGTATTAATAACTATTCTCTGAACATGTTGTTTTCTTGTTATTTTCTTCAATTGGTTGTGCAGGCATTTAATATTAAATTTACCTAAATGATATATCCTTAATATTCCTATGTAAATGTCAAATGCCAGAAGCTTTACTAAAGGTAAGATGCATATGTTAAACTTCTTCCCACCCAGTCTGCTAGCTCTATGTATTGGATTTGCATGGCCAGGTCTAGGTGGCGAGGCACTGAATATTTCAGGTCTTCCCATGTCCTGTTATTTACTTTCCTTTGCCAATCAATGCTGAATTTGTTGGGGTTTTATTCTCTTTGAAAAAATTAATTATCGCTTATGTCTCTCTTAGTTTTTCTCCCCTTTTTCCTCTTCCCTACCACATCAATCTTCTTTATGCCTTACTCATGCACAGGAATCCACGCTCTGCATGTAGGTTGTCTCTGATTTTCTTTTCTTCTTTTATTGGTCAGCTTTGTTGAAGTAAAATGCCATTTCTTTTGTTCCCTAATGGAATCTTCTTCCTGACTAGTAATATCTAATTCACAATAAATCACTATGAATAGATACCTTAATTCGTATTTCTCAGAACTCAATTTTACTTGCCATTATATCACCATTTGCTGAGTATTACAAGATTCTCTTGCAGCTTTTCACATGCAGGACTTTAGTGCTCTGAAAATTCTGCTGTGTTATGATGATCTTACCTGGATTCTTCCGGCTACAATTAAAGGTCCTAGAATAAGGTCCTAGACTGCAAAGGTCAGCCCCTATATTGAGATAAATGAGCACTTACTCACGCCTTCAGTTTTTATTTATATATTTATTTAATTTCTCTCCCCTTTTGCTAGATAATTGATAACACAGTTTGTTTTCTTTAAACATTTCTCTCCCTCTCCTCTACAAACTCCCCAGGAATCTCAATTGATTATATCAACCAAATTTCTGTAACCATACTTTTTGACTCTTGCAAAGAACTTCTTTAACAGATTTATGAGTCATGGCATATGTGTGGCACCAAACATTAGACACCTACTGCATAGGTGTCTACATGTGAAGAAATCATCCCGTCCTTTCAAAGTGAAAAAGAGTATAGTTAAATTTAACAACATAAGTAAATCATAGAATCATAGAATCATAGAATAGTTAGGGTTGGAAAGGACCTTAGAATCATCTAGTTCCAAACCCCCTGCCATGGGCAAGGACACCTCCTACTAAAACATGCCCCCCAAAGCTCTGTCCAACATGGCCTTGAACACCGCCACAGATGGAGCATTCACAACTTCCCTGGGCAACCCATTCCAGTGCCTCACCACCCTCACAGTAAAGAATTTCTTCCTCAGATCCAATCTAAACTTCCCCTGTTTAAGTTTGAACCCGTTACCCCTTGTTCTATCACTAGAGTCCCTAATGAAGAGTCCCTCCCCAGCATCCCTATAGGCCTCCTTCAGATATTGGAAGGCTGCTATGAGGTCTCCACACAGCCTTCTCTTCTGCAGGCTGAACAGCCCCAACTTTCTCATCCTATCTTCATACAGAAGGTGCTCCAGACCCCTGATCATTCTCGTGGCCCTCCTCTGGACTTGTTCCAACAGTTCCATGTCATAGAATCATAGAATCATAGAATAGTAAGGGTTGGAAAGGACCTCAAGATCATCGAGTTCCAACCCCCCTGCCATGGGCAGGGACACCTCCCACTAAACCATGCCATCCAAGGCTATGTCCAACCCCACCTTGAACGCCACCAGGGATGAAGCATTCACAACTTCCCTGGGCAACCCATTCCAGGGCCTCACCACCCTCACAGTAAAGAATTTCTTCCTCAGATCCAATCTAAACTTCCCCTGTTTAAGTTTAAACCCGTTACCTCTTGTCCTCTCACTACAGTCCCTAATGAAGAGTCCCTCCCCAGCATCCCTATAGGCCCCCTTCAGGTATTGGAAGGCTGCTATGAGGTCTCCACGCAGCCTTCTCTTCTCCAGGCTCAACAGCCACAACTTTCTCAGCCTATCTTCATACGAGAGGTGCTCCAGTCCCCTGATCATCCTCGTGGCCCTCCTCTGCACTTGTTCTAACAGTTTCATATCCTTTTTATGTTGAGGACACCAGAACTGCACACAATACTCCAAGTGAGGTCTCATGACAGCAAAGGGGCAGGAGCACCTCCCTCGACCTGCTGGTCACACTCCTTTTGATGCAGCCCAGGATACAGTTGGCTTTCTGGGCTGCAAGTGCACACTGCCAGCTCATGTTCATTTTTTCATCAACCCACACCCCCAAGTCCTTCTGCACAGGGCTGCTCTGAATCTCATCCCCGCCCAATCTGTAGCTGTGCCTGGCATTGCTCCTACCCAGGTGGAGGACCTTGCACTTGGCATGGTTAAACTTCATCAGGTTGGCATCAGCCCACCTCACAAGCGTGTCAAGGTCCCTCTGGATGGCATTCCTTCCCTCCAACGTATCAACCGAACCACACAGCTTGGTGCCATTGGCAAACTTGCTGAGGGCGCACTCAATCCCACTGTCCATGTCACCCACAAAGATGTTGAACAAGATCGGTCCCAACACTGATCCCTGGGTGACACCACTCGTTACTGGTCTCCAGCTGGACATTGAGCCACTGAGCACTACTCTTTGCGTGCGGCCATTCAGCCAGTTCTTTATCCACTGAGTGGTCCACCTATCAAATTGATGTCTCTCCAATTTACAGACAAGGATGTCATGTGAGACAGTGTCAAATATGATGGACAGTGGCTTAGCAACTTCATTTGCCAGCTCCTTCAGGACCCGTGGATGGATTTCATCAGGTCCTATGGACTTGTGTATGTTCAGGTTCCTAATATGGTCTCGAACCCGATCCTCTCCTACAGTGGGCCCAGGGTCTTCATTCTCACTGTCCCTGCATCTGTCTTCCAAGACTTGGGTGGTGTGGTCAGAGCATTTGCCGGTGAAGACTGAGGCATAGAAGTCATTAAGAACCTCAGCCTTCTCCATATCCAGGGTAGCCAGTTCTCCTGATAGCTTCAGAGAGGGCCCATGTTTTCCCTATCCTGCCTTTTGTTTGCAATGTACCTACAGAATCCCTTCCTGTTATCCTTAAAATCCCTAGCCAAGTTTAATTCTACGTGGGCCTTAGCTTTCCTAACCTGGTCCCTAGCTTCACACACAACATCCCTGTATTCTTTCCAGGGTGCCTGTCTTTGCCACCACCTTTTATAAGCCTCTTTTTTCCTTCGAATTTTGCTCAGCAGCTCCTTATCCATCCAAGGAGGTCTCCTGGCCCTCCTGCAGCACTTCCTTCTAGTAGGGATGTATCGCTCTTGAGCTTGCAGCAGGTGATCCTTGAAGATCAACCAACAGCCTTGGGCCCCCCTGCCCTCTAGGGCTATATCCCATGGAACCTTACTGAGCAGGTTCCTGAAGAGGCCAAAGTCTGCTCTCTTGAAGTCCAGGGCAGTGAGCTTGCTGCACGCTCTTCTCACTGTCCTGAGGATCTCAAACTCGACAATCTCATGATCACTGCAGCCAAGGCTGCCCTGGAGCGTCACATTTCCAACTGGCCATTCCCTGCTAGTGAGCACGAGGTCAAGCATGGCACCTCTCCTTGTCGGCTCCTCTATTACTTGCAGAAGGAAGTTGTCTTCCACACAATCGAGGAACTTCCTGGATTGCTTCTGCCGGGCCATACCGTCGCTCTAACAGATATGAGGGTGGTTGAAGTCCCCCATGAGAGCAAGGGCCTGTGAGCGTGAGGCTGTTCCTGTCAGTCTATAGAGTGCTTCATCCACAGAGTCCTCTTGGTCAGGCGGTCTGTAACAGATTCCCACAAAATGTCACCCATCGCTCTTCTCCCTTTAACCCTGACCCACAAACTCTCTATCGATTGTTCACCTGTCCCCAGACAGAGTTCCATACTCTCCAGCCTATCCTTAACATAAATAACAGCTCCCCCTCCCTGCCTACCGGGGCTGTCTTTCCTAAAGACCCGGTAACCTTCCATTCCAACACACCAGTCATAGGAGCCATCCCACCATGTTTCTGTGATGCCTATGATATCATACTCCCATAGACGTGCACACATCTCTAATTCCTCTTGTTTTTGCCCCATGCTATGGGCATTTGTGTATAGGCATCTGAGCTGTGATCCAATTGAAGCCAGCTCATTGTCTGGAGCAGCTGGAATATCTCTACATTGCTCTGAACATCTACTATAGCTGCTGGCAAGTGACTGGGTGTGTTGGGATGGAATGATACCCCCCTCCCCCAACACATCTAGTTTAAAGCATCCTTGACCAGTCTGGCAAGCCTCCTACCAAATCCACTCTTCCCTTTCTTTGTCAGACCATCTCTGCCAGCCCCCAGTAGTCCTGGCTTACTACATTGAGTCCCATGTTCAAAGTACCCAAACCCCTGGCTATAGCACCACACTTCTAACCATTTATTAACCTGGCTAAAGCTCAGCCACATGCTGCAGGAGGATCTCCACCAGGGAGCACAGAGTGCAGCCCTGCCCATTGTGCCCTCTCCCCTCAGGAGAGCAGTGCAGGTGCTCTCTACACCTCGAGCTCTGCGCTGCAGCCTCCACTCTCATTGTCTCTATCTGGGTGCCTACTCTGGCCACTGCCAGGGCAGCCAGAGCAGAGCTCCCAAGCCGAGCCCTGGTCATACAGCGAGTGCTCACCATCCCGCTCGCCTGCCCGCTCGAACTGCTGCGCAAACTGCCTCGAACCGCCCTGCTTGCCCGCCCTGTTCGCCGCACTCCTGGTCACTTGTGCTCCCTTGGGCAAGTTTTTAACCACTCAGGGCTGGTGCTGGTCCTCTTTGGCATTTATCCAGATACTTTAATTTCTCCCATTACTCCTAATATGTGACATTTATCTGAATGTCTATTAACTACATTGTTTCAGCAGTTTCAATTGTGCAATTTGTGTAATAAAACACTAGCCTTACTGCTGTTCCTTGAAACCTGTTTCCTCCCTGATTTCTTTCATAAGTGCAGTTACAAGGAACTTGTTTAGCTTTTCTGATATGGCTGTATCTTTTCTGAGTACTTCTTTTACAACTTGATTGTCTAGTAGTCCTAGAGACGCTCTTGTCAGGCTTGCTACTGGCTTTCTACTTCATATTTGAAAGAGTAGTTACTATTTGGGTTAATGCCTTATGCAACATTCTCCTCAACTTTTTTTTGCTTACCTTATTTTTTCTTCCAGAATTTGTTCTTTTCTACTTCTACTTGGACATGACTCAAAGCATAGTCTTGTTTCTAGGAGCTTTCCTAACCTTATGCTTCATCCATGTCAGCCATCTTCTATTCTTCTCTTTATCTGAATTTGCCCAGGTTCATGACTTTATCTAATTTTTTAGCTTTGCATTAGGATTTCGCCTTCTGTCTGCTTTTCCACAAAGGGGTAAAATCAGGGGATGCTGTCACAGAGTTGCTGATCTTTGGTGCTCCATGGAGTAACTTTCATTTTGCCTTCAGAACCTCTCTCTTACCGTTCACTAGGTCATGACATGTCAGTGTACCACAACTGTTGTCCTGCCTGTGGATTTCCTCTTAAAGTGGTTTATAAACCTCCCTTTTTTCCCCCCAGTCAGAAAAGTTACCAGAAGGCTTTCTAGTCAAAATCCTTGTCATTGGTGTTCTTGGTAATGGAACCTTCTGCCTCTGTAACTTATGTGTCTTGCTCTGTGGAGGTAAATGTAAAGTGGAGGGCAGTATGTGGCCATTGTGTGGAGAAGCCATCACCATGTATGGGTTTGAAAACACCATGATCTTCTGAGACTTCTCTTTTGCATAAATATTGTGAGCCTGGAGTGAGTTCACTGTACATCTCTAGACAGCATTCTTCCTTTTATTCACAAACTCTACAAAGAGGAAGCTACATAGATGAATATAGACTTAATAAAAATGACGTTGATAATGCATCCTATAGAACCACTAAAGAGAGAGAAACTTATCCAAATATTGGTTGGTCCAGTCAATCTTAGAGCTACACATCCTTCTCACTTGACCATAGAGAAAATTTAGGGTGCCACTAGTCCTCAGATAGGCATGGTGAGCATGAGGTAACCTCAGTTTTACTGATGTGAATGTGTTTTGAGTGGTCAGTCTGTTCAGGAGCTGAGCAAATACCACCAGCTACTGTTTCAGAACTCTAAATATCTTTGAAAAATCAAATCCATCAGACTTGCATTGTGCTGTACATAGATGAACAAGCTCTTATTCTGGGATAGGCTGGTTCATGTCTTATACAAGTGGAATTCTTGATGTTGAAATGCTTTTTGGCACAAGAGAACTAGAACTATGTTAGGCAATCTAAGAGGTCCTGATTCCCACATCAGTTTCTGAACTGTTCTTTTTCTTCTCCTGTTTCTTCTGAACACAATGACCTCTAACAGATTTTATTTCTGCTTCAGTGCCCTCTGGTGTTAGTGTTTTTCTTTTGTTTAGTTCTGTTTTTTTCCTTTGTCTGGTGTACTTATACACTGAGACATCTTTGAGCTCAATCCCCTTTGTCCCCTGCAATGTTCTCTCTGACAGACCACATTTAACAACACTATTCTCTCCTCCTTTCAAAAGTGTTTGCAATGCCCTTGGTTTGTGTTATTTATTTCACTCTGTCTTCATTTCCTTTGTTCCTTTTTTTCTTTTTTTTTTTTTCTTTTTTTCTTTTTTTTTTTTTCTTTATAAACTCTAAAAATCTGGGGTTTATTATTCCTTGGACCACTCACCTGCAGTGGTTTCCATGGCAACATGATTCTGCAGCCCCCAGCTGTTTCATCCCTGATTCTTATTAGCAGTTTGCTGGATGCTAGTAAAAACGCTGTGGGTTTGGAGAGGCAACCTTGCAGCTGATATCACAAGCATTTAATTACTCTGAAACTACTTGTCTCGTTGCAAGTCGAGTCCCTTTGCTTGGGATGAGAACATAAGTCAGCTATGACTATTTACTAATCTCATCTCATTAGTTGTGCTTTCTCGTTATCTTTGCAATTACATGCTCAACTTAATAGCTCATACTCAATCCAATTATTTCTTATGATCTGAGCACATTCAGATTTCTCTGCTTCTTCCTCTTTCAGGAAACCTGAAAAATAACTGCATTCCTTAAAATAAAGTGTTTAAACAAGTAGAAGCTGGGCTGTCAAAACTCTTAAGTACCTTCACAAAAATACCTCCATCATGTCCCTGAAAGTAAAGTCCTTATTACTTTGAGATGGGCCTTGAGTGGAGATTGTATTGAAATAATATAGTGATCTTTCTGCCTGCAAATCTGTCTTGGTTTTATGCCCCTCTGAATCTGAATGTCTAATGGATAGAGATGATCAGTGAGGATTCAAGGAGAAAATCAATCTTTGTTTACTTAGGTCCTATGTAGTTTTTACTGGTAAGTCTAGTGGATTAACACCTGTTGTATTATTGCAGATAAAAATTTTGCTTTTGTAAGGGGAGTGGCTTTGTATTTGTTTTATCATTCCCACAATAATATGCAAGATAAGCGCTGACATTATGAAACATGTAAGCAACTTATTCTGGTTTATTTGCCACTAATTTTCTAATCACATAAAATTATATATATAAAATCATGTGGTTAAACAAAGATACAAACATGCGCACAATTTGAAGGACCAGTAACATGAAAGGTACATTTTAGCTGAAAGAGGAATATTTTTCCCAGTCAAACAAAAAAGGAAATATAATTTCATACCATAAAGCCGTGGTGTCAGACTTTGAAGAATCAAGTTATGAGAGAAAGCAACAGAGAGGAACTCTGGGAAAATGAGAATTTTAGGATGGCCTAGCAGCAGTTTTCTGAAATCAAGACAGGCATCAGATGAAGCAAGCTAGCAAAACCACATTTTTACCTTAGCATGAAATACTGATTCTTTGAAATAAAAGCTTCATTGAAAAGGGTTTTTTTCATGTCTCTTTCAAATATTTTTTAAAATAGTTTGAAAATGAATGCAAGCTTTTTTTCAAAATTATAAGAAGAATTATTTTGGTTTCTTTTATGTCAACATTAGATCATAAGAATTATTCAAATGTAATATAATCAATGATACGAACAGCTTTATTACAATTTGGAGGGGTTTGTTTTGTTTTCTTTTCTTTAGAGTTTGTCTTCTGCTCAGCTCAACAGAATTATTTGAGATAGGGCACAAGTCCAGTGTCCTGCTTTGGGATATATTTATGAACTAATAGATACTTTTTTATTCTGAAGTGTGAAATAGACTGATTTTATTTGTATTTTACATGAAAAAATGATATTCTGTGTACTCTAAAAAAAATAAATAAATTAAGGGAGACTAAAGGGTCAATTTCCGTAATTCTTAATGTGAAGGTAAGGTTTAGTAAAGATATTTGTATTTTCTAATTTGCTTTTCTCCACATGTTGGACTGATGATATGATTTTAAATTAAGATTTATTCCCTTCTTCTTTTTAGTGGGATTCTCAATGGCTTTTAACATGATAAAGTGAGGGGAGCTTTGGGTGAAATAAAATCATTAAAAATTGTTCTCTGATACTGCCAATGCATTTCAATTTATATTCATCATACCTTGGGCTTTCAGCTGCAAAAACCTCTTTGCTTTCATTAAATTCAACAGAGATAAGCTCTGGTGTTTCTGAACGTTTAAGGTGGTGTTAGTTGCTATTTGTAGTAACTTGTATTTCTGTATTCCTACAAACATTGAAACAAAAGGCTGGAACTGGCTTAATGGCGTTAACAGCTTCAGCATCACTCAATTTTTACAGATGCTGTAAAGGTGTGCAAAGGTAAATGTCTCCCCAGTTTTGAACTCTGAAGTTTTCACTAAACAAATAGAAAAAAAGTTACTGCTCTCTTCTAACCCAGTAACCAACCTGGGATCTGCAAACCAAACTTGATTCTCATCTCATGTTGCCTGGTGACCTGTAAAAAGATTCAGCAGTCAGGCACAGAGTAACTGTGTCTTTTTTATGGGTTTGGGTGTGTGTTTCAAGTGAGTCCTTGGATGCCTCTGTATGTCTGTGTAACTCAAGAGAAAAAGCATGTTCTGAACAAGTCTTACTAAGGATATCCAACAAACATGTTAGTGGAGAGGAGTTAAAAAGAGGAAACCTGAAAACTGTCTACAACATATGGCCAATATAGGAGTTAGTTCTACGTCTTGGATATGCAACTGGGGTATTTAATGGAGGGAAATCTTTATTCTGTGTTTTGTACACGTGCATATACACACTTACAATAGAACTGGTGGTCTGTAAGCACAAGTCATTTTTCTTGGAGTGCTGAGACTACTGCAGCATCCTCCTTAAGACTGCCAGCAATCTCTGGTTGGAGGTGTCTGCAGCAAAGGCGAGTGTCTTGGCAGGTTTAGTGTGTAGTTTCTCTTGAAAGCTGAACACATCGGTCGGGTTGGACAGCTGTCGCCAAGATTGAGGACATGAGCCCAGTGTGGCTGCAAGGGTGCATGGACCTCTACAGGTAATGATGGGTGGACATTGCCCAAAGACAAATAATGAGAGGCCAGAAGAGAGGAGTGATTTTTAAGGCAGATACACCTTGCTGGATCTGTGTTTCCCAGGATTGCCTCGTTATTCCTGTGAACTTCATTTTGAGTGAAAAGTCAGAGCTGTGTATTATTCTGACTGGATGGATTTACCTGGCTGCTTTTTTTGATCATTATTTATTTATTGAAATTAACTTGGCTTTCAGAAAGATGTAGTGTGTGACTGCTTTTCCTCTGGCAATAGGACTAAACAGTGTCAGCTTGCATCCACTAGAACTTTCTCTCCTTCAGCATGTTTTTTCTTTAAGGGATTGTGCAGTTGAGCAGAAACAGACAAGTAATTAATTGATTATTTTTAAATGATCTTGATTCTTGCTTTACAAAGGAGAAGATCTGCAAGTTTTAGCATATTGCTTCTATTTCTGCCCCAGCACAGAACAGTAGAGCTGGAGTGTAATGGAAACCATTTAGTTAATGGTAGTGAACCTTTCTGAGGCCAAACGGAAATCCTTACTGATTGTGGAGAGTAGCGACTTGTCTATATATTCCTATGTGAAGTACGATGCTTGTCTATCTGAGCAAGTCACACAATGTGGTAAATATTCAAAAGTTCATTACTTGCTAGAAAAAAAGGGGTACCTGTATTAAATATCCCCTTTTGCATCCTCAAAACCCATAAACATTATGTTAGCTGATATTGCCATTTAATTTTTGCTTTTTTCCTCTGCCATCAGATTGGGAAGAGTCACAGAAGACGGGTGTGCATCAACCATCCATAAACGCCACCTTCTCCCTGCTGCTTCTGCAACATCAGCCTGCTAGTGGTGGTGAATAAATTACCTCTTGCAGGAAGGAGCAATTAGAATTTATATGGCAAAGCCACAGTTTAGCATTTGTCTTCTTATTGGTGAATTTTTATTGTTAAGTAAAAAGTGATCCTGTTGATGGTGCTTGCATAACCCAGGCCTTCTGCTGTAAATGAGAGAAATAATAGTTTTAAGCTGAGAAAATGGGCTCACAAATACTCAAAATACTGCTTTATGTGAACATAATTCTACTTATTTATTTATTTATTTTTTAATATGTATGAGTAGAAGCATAGAAAAGTGTAGCGAGAATGATTGTGGTCCTGACACTGTTCAAGATGAAAGCAGCTAAGGCAGGCTGCTGGCACCTTCTTGCATCTTTGTGGTTATCTGATACAGCTGCACTCTGAATTCACCTGTACTACAAAGTTTTCTGTGGCTATTTATTTATTATGCTGCCATAAGCGCCACCTGTTGTGCATACAGAGCATGAGACTTACGTGCCAAGCAGAGAATGATGCTCTTTTTATGCAACGCTTGCGCTTTGTGCAATATTGGGATATGGTGTGGCCAACATGCTGATGGGTATCATCACGGGCAGGTCCTGACAGAACCAGCACACCAAACTAAAGTAAACAAAATAGAAAACGGCAGGGTCCCACTGAGTGAAATGGCTGTAGAACCATATGTATGATGCGAGAGGAACAAAAGCAATTACAAGTTAACTGATTTAATTAGATTGGTGAAATAAGAAGAAAATGCTGAGTAGCATGCTGAGAGGCTGCTAGTGACGTGTGCACAGATGGCAGTGAGGAGGATGGCTTCAGCTGGCCATAGCTATCTGTCACCTTGAAGTTACACTCCAGATTTTCTGTTCAGTCTGCTTGGCACCTCAGCACGACAGATCCTTTGGCTTTGCCCCTCTGTGATGGTAAGCACTTTCAAAAACCTCCAGCAGGGGAAACGAATAGGTGTGTAGTGAACGTCCACGCTTCCAGAGTCTGTCCTGGTAGAGACAAGAGATTTCCATGACTATATATGGGAACACAAAATGTGCTCTCTTAAAACTCTCCCCAGTCTTGGTTGTATTCACATTCAAGAAACCTCTTCAGACTTACTGGGACAAATTGTCTGTCCCAGTAGATAAGTGAGCAGCATTAACAAGGAGGTACTTACCTTTATTTCAGACTTGCATGAGGATTAGATTTATAAAAGTATGTGCTGCCGTGACAGGAGTGATTTTAAAACCACAGCTTTTAATATCATCGCAGAGCCTGTCCTCGAGCACAAGGCTATGTCCCATGCAGGGAATATCCTGTCTTGGCTCATCTGAACACAGAGCTAGCAGCTATGTTTCTCATCAGATTGCTGTGGCTGTGATTTACGCAATTTGGACAGGTTGTTAGGGAAGTCAGGAATTGTTGTGAGAAACATTCAGTTTAACAGACTAGTCAGAAGTGCTGATGCTTCTGGAAAGAAAGTTCCTTTTTATTGTGTACTGAACACTTAGTGAGAGTCAGGGTAACAACTACCCTTGTGAAAGAGAAGATGAAATAAAATGATTTTATTATCTAAGAAACAGTCTTACTTCAGTCTTACCTTTCCATAGTGGCTTATAAGCATTCTGCATGTCTTGGCAACAGAATCATGTAACAATAAGTAGGTTATGTATAACAATAAGTAGGTTACGTATAACAATAAGTAGGTTACGTATAACAATAAGTGGGTTACGTATAACAATAAGTAGGTTTTGTTGTGTTTTTTGGGAGAGACCATCTGTGCACCAAAATGCAGATCTGCAGGAATGCTTACTTTGTGGAAAATGTAGCTGGGATATGGAGTTGAACGTTATGAACTGTTGGGTTTAATCTACACATAGCAATTACTTTTGCTGTCAGCAGTTTAAACTTACCAGTTCAGAAAGGTTTAAAAGAATCAGATTTTTTTTAAATGCAGTATAAATTACATGTAAATGACGCTGTACTGCCCAAAAGCTCCCCTTTAATTCTACCACATGAGACAGGCTTGCAGGGAGTTCTTACTAATTGCCTCAGCGTGGCTGTGGTGGGAGGTCTCAGTGGACCCTGTAGGTCCATTACACTGGCTTTATCTACAAATACGTCATCTGCTGGTGTGTGTCCCATGAAGAGACAATTCAAGGTCAGTAGGACAGACAGAGAAAGGAAGTCAATCCCAAGGATACTTTTGCAGGAGGAAAAAATTCAATTGGAGATGTGCACTGCACATGCACCATTTACTCCTTTTTTTTCTTTTACCAGCGATAGCACCCAGTGAGCTCAGCTGATAAAAGAAGTCAGAAGGAGCAGGGTGGGACAACACCTCAACACACTCGGGGGGGGAGAGGGGGGGAATGGGCCCATTTAAAATTTTATAAGATCCAGTGACTTAATCTGGCCTCAAGACTTGAAACAGATTTAATGGCCACTAAGGACATTGCTTTTCAATGAAAGGTTAGCATTACTTTACCAGAAATGGTATATAAGATAACAAATTTTGCACTGTTTATATTTTGAATGCACAATATATGCATAATAATAAACACACTCAAACCTTTGACACCATTCCAAACTACTGTTGAGACTGCCTAAAAAATCCTCCCTGATACTTCTGTAAAATGGACCAGGCACAGACGTATCTAAGTAAACATTCTCTTGGAAGAGCAAGGAAAGAAAGTCTATTCCCTGCAAAGGGAACCCAGTGGAAAAGCATGCAGTGAAAGTCTGATTGACTGTTATATTGAACATTTGTCCTAAGTATAGCGCAAATGAAATTGTGCAAGGGACCTATGTAATGTCATGTCCGTAGTAAGGAGGAAATCTTATGCTGGAACTAGTTATATGACTTCAGGGATCATTAAAAGGAATATTCAGGGGATCCTCTTGGTGACACATTCTTTCTCACAAATCAAAGAAGGAGAAGAAAAGAGAATCCTGGAGTCAAGCCAGCAGTTATGTGAATGATTTCAAGCTAAAAGTCTTGTTTGTGCGGGGGAAAAAAAGTATACTTCCCTGGTCTGGTGCTTCAGCCAAAAATGGTTGTAAAACTGGAATTGTTCGTCTTCCCTTGAGGGCACTGATTCTGTCAGCCAGAAACTATCTGGGACAGTCACAAGTGTCTTAAAATAGCAGCATGAAAGGAGAAAAAGCAAGTGTTAGACAAAGTCAGTCTTCCATGGATAAGTTGAACAAAAAATTATTTGGCTGGAAGTTCCTGTTTCCAGGGATAAGGAGTTGATTACATGCAATAAAGCCAAGTAAGGCAGCAGTGTTTTCTTCTACATAGTTAGAATATATATTTGCTATGGATATAAAATATAACCAGAAATATATTTAGAAGTCTTCAATTTTTCAAGCTTCTAATAATATTTTGTCACATAAAATGTCTCACTTTTCTCTAGATGATGTGTTTCCAGCTTTCCTCATGCATTTTTAAGAGCAACAATTGAAATTGAAGGTTTGATTCAAAAACAGGGCTTCTTGCTGACCTTCGTTCAACAATAAAGTGGTGACAGTACTTTTGCTAGTGGGTTCACCTTGTGAAATCAAGGCTTTCCTCTTTCTAGGCTATGAAAAATGTTTTACCGCAGACTACCTTGGATAATACCTTTAGGAGTTTTAAATGCAAGCCATTTTATCGTCACTTGTCTGATATGAGGGATTTTTCAGGTAAGTCCAGTGCTGCATTTCACTTCCCAGAGAAAAGCATTTGAAAGCATTGTTCTAAATTTTCAAAATCTTTTGAGAATCTGAATTACATCTCTCAGTAAATGTTGTGCTTTCTGAATCATCTCTGTAGTTCTGTTGTTCGCATCTGTGTGCTGGCATGTAAACATAGACACCTTAATCTTGAACTGAATCATGACTCTAGCTTACGTATGTAAATCTCCATGTAGAGAGCAATGATTGAGTGTAATAACCTGGAGCTTAATCCCACCTATAAGGTCATGCTAAAAGATGATGTTCTTAGAAAGCAGTTTGTTAGTGTATTGGGAGGACCTTGCAGTGCAATGTACTGTCATGGAAAGGCTAACTCGATCCTTAGGTTCTGGATAAGTACCTAAGGATCTGAGTAGAATAAGATGGTAATTTTCATCTAGGATTGCTGAGTTAATGGAATCATGGAATCATAGAATCATAAAATGGTTAGAGTTTGAAAGGACCTTAAGATAATTTGGTTCAAATCCTCTGCAATGGACAAGGACACCTCCCAGTAGACCATGTTGTTTCAGGGCCCTGTCCAGCCTGGTCCTGAGCACTGCCAGGGATGGAGCATTCACATCTTGCTTGGACAACCTCTTCCAGTGCCTCTCCACTCTCACAGGAAAGAATTTCTTCCTTATATCTAACCTAAATCTCCTCTGCTTAAGTTTGAAATTTGTCACTTAAGCCTTCACAATTACAATAAAAATTTATGAGAATGTAGAACTGGTCATAACTATAAAAAATGTCTTCTGGTGAGAGGCTTACGCAGCTGAAGGCTCTGTAAAAGAAGAATATAAGGTGATTTGGGTTTGGATGAAGTAGAAAACTGAGTGCTGAAGAGGTTTTGGTTTTGCAGAGAAGTTTAGAAATAGTACTTCAAAGGGTTCGGCTTAGACACACATTTAGTTTTTAGTAGTAGATATAATAAAACACTTGAACAAATATTTAGAAAAAAGTGATTTCTTTAGCCTTTTTAATGTTTTTATTGGTCTTTTTTTCTCTTAGACGACAAACCTTTAGTGAAACTCAGATGTAAGTTTCTGCAGTAAATGCAAGGAGTAACCGGTAACATCTTGTCAGGTGAGCTGATCTCCAAACATCTTTCCTCTAAATCTTAAATCTAATTTAATGTCATCTTAGACTCAGTGCCTTTCTGGGTGTAGATGTAAATCTTAGCATGTAGACGCCATTCTTCACTGCCAGGTACTGTTACTCACATGTAAAGTCATGTAGAAGGTTCATTGTCCAAGCAAGTATCTTTCTGATCTTAATTTATATGGACAGTTTTCAGAGCTACTTTTTAAATTATTTTGTCTATTTCCTATGATTTTATCAGCTGAAATAAAAGCCATCATGATTTCAGTTTATATTACCTGTATTCATGCAATTTATTTACATGCTTGTTTCCATTTAGAGATTTCATTGCTCACTAAAATCAGGCTGTTATTCCGTTTTGTAACTGAAAGGGGGTCAGAAGATAAGATTTATTTTGTGATGTGAGCTAAGACACAGAAAAAGACTATTACCACCATAAATTCAGTAAGTGCATTTGTTAATATTTAGTAGAAATAGCCCTTTTCTTTGATACTACAGCAATTCTGTACTGTCAAACTAGTGCCATTATGTCTGGCCATGGAGACCCCCCCATATTTGAGGCTATTTAGAAAAGGCATTTCTGTCCTTTGAGGCTGAATTTTATTTTGTTCAACACAGCTGTGACCCTGCAGTCACCCAGTAAGACTATCCTGGAGGAAAAACTCTGACTGTAATGGGAGAGTGGAGATGCAAGCATCATAAGTCGTCCCTGAGGAAGTTAGCAGGGAGGTATAATGAAAGCCCTAGCTCATTTGCTTTCATATACTTGAGGTCCAGACACACTGTATCATGCATGCCTTTAAGTCACAAAAAGCAATCATCGATCCCGAGGTTAAGTGGACAGGAGCAAGGAGAAAAAAGAATTGCAAGGAGAGATTATTGTTACAAAGACACCAGGCACAATGCCACCACAGTCCTATCTGTAGACACATGCATTCTCACCTAGGTGCAGATAAGCATTGAATTGGCCAGTTCTTGCTCCAGTCAGGCCAGACTCCCTCGCAGATTGGGTTTGCAAGCATTTTGACTGTTTCTGCCTGATGTAGTTCCTTTGGTACAGACTCTTAGCAGGACATTTTAACCTGATCATGGTGCTCTGCCCTGCTACCTGATGCAGATCTAGGAAATGCTGGAGATCAGGCAGGGAAAGGTGTAGACCAACCGGAATAGATAATTGATGATCTTGGTCTGTGCTTTAATCTCTAATGGTAACTAATTGTGTGATCGATCTTTATCATTTGTATGTATACTCTGTTCATTTCTGAGGTGATAAGTGTCTTCACATTGCGTTCAAAACTAATTTTATGTTTTTAAAAACCTTACAACGCTGATGAAAAATAAGAAAGAAAAACGTAAGGATTGTGCTTTGAAAGCTTATTCTGTGGCTGTGTTATGAAAGGAAATTGTGTTAATCATTGCAGATGTTCTTCCTGATAATAAAGTAAAATGTCCTTTTTCTGTGTGAAAAGCACTTTGCAAAGCCAGTTAGGGTGACCTTATGATTTTATTTGGATTCAAGCACAGTTTTTTCATTCTAAAGAAATTATTTTTGGAAGTATTTGAAAAAGAAAAACAGTAGAGGAGCTGGTGTTTAAAATGCAGCATCAGAGAAGATGAGAGTTTGGAAGGAAAAGCAGTTGATGTCCTCCTCCCCTTGGCTTCTCTAGCACTATGTGTTCTATATAATTAATAACAATAATATTGGCTCCCTGGTAAAATGACTATATTCAATTTTGTGGATCAATAATAAACAATATAGTATATATCCAATGTGTGATAGCATATATGTGTAGGCATTATTTAGACTCAAGAGAATTAAATTCAAGGTCTTGGTTCTAGCAGGTTGCTTGATAAATTGAAGCTGTTATAAAGCATTTTTTCAAACACTTTGAGAACTGTGGATGAGAAGAACTGTAATATCTAAGTATTTTTGCTGTCAATATTTTTATCTGTAAACTTTTGCTTAAGATAGACTTGAAAAAGTACTTAGTAAATATTGTAGTAAATTAATTCCACTTCACATTTAATTTCAATTTGTCTGCAAATGAGTATTCAGTAATTTCTGCTAATAATTGCTGATGTGCAAATTTCTGGGAAAAAAGTTTTTTCAGGATTTTGCAGTCAGTGGTGAGCTTTTTATTCTTGATATGACTTAAATATTTTGAATATTACTAGATATTTTATTTTTTCCTTTTTTTAAAAAAATAAAATTACTTCTCAAATGTTCTTATCCTACAAACTTACCCTTGCTACAGATATCAGGTAGGTTAACATATCAAGTCAATATCAGTAGTGCAGGGATATAAAACTTAACCCAATAATTTTTTTTTCTTTTTAATTGGAGCCAGTATCGAAAGAGAGTGTTATAATTGCAGTTTCCATTTGTCTGGTTGCCTAAACTGAATTTCGATCTGTTAATACTGTTCTTGTTTTGGATTTTCTGAGCATGTTCCACTGGAACTCCTGTGGATGTTCTGTACTTTTTCAGAGTGAAATGCATTCCACTTCATGTGTAAAATGTAGCAGCAGAACTAGATCTTCATAGATGAATCAGCTGGAGGAGAAAAGGTAGAAATATTAAATATCTAATATTACCATAAATTACTAATATAAAGGAAAATTGCCAGCAAAACTGGAAAATATAGCAGGAAATATAGCAGGTGTTTGCCCAAAATGTTAACTAGCCATGAATCTGAAATATTTCATGCTGAGCATTTCAAAAGTAAACAATTTGTACTGCAAGTAATGGCATCATTCTATGACAGCAGGACTTGTACAAATTGAAACCTATGTTGTGCCAGATAATCTTTCATTAAAATAGTTTATTATAGCTTATACACATATATCATTAAAGATTTCATCCTGAAGGAATCAAAGTGATGGCAGAATAGTGGCTACCTTGTCTCATGTATCCAGTGCTATTTTTATTCCTATTTGTTTCTCTTGCTGTATCAAGAAGAATCATAGATTCATATAGTGGTCTGGGACAATGGTTTTGAACCAAACCAGTAAAGGTGACTCAGCTCACTGAGGAAAAGGGCAGGACTCCTAGTTTCCAGGTAGCTTGGCTTGACTGTGGCAATTCAGGCTCACTGCTGTTTCTCAGTTCTCCTCAAAGACTTAATTTTATGTCATAGAGTTTATTATTCTGGGAAATCTGTTTACTATTTAATACTATGTACCACCTATGCCAGGTGGTACATACATGGAAGGGACTAGCACTCCCCTTCCTTGCCTGGAGCCTTACCCAGCTCCTGATGCAGACTCTGTGTGATGAGGTCTCAATGGCTGCTGTATCAGGGTGGTAAGAGCTCCATCAAAAAGCTGTTTATCATGTAACTTTGCAGATCAGTGCACCCATACTCAAATTGTAGCTCTGTCCTCTTGTGCTTGCACTGTAGCAATTAGTCTTCTGTAGGTAGAGGGCAGAGAAACTCTATCAAAGCCATTGAGATGATTTTCTCTCTTGTGCATATAGGGATCTTTCATATGATAGGTTATTTTCCCCATTTTTAAGAAGGGGAAAATGGATGAGCCGGGGAATTACAGACCAGTCAGTCTCACCTCTATGCCTGGCAAAATCTTGGAACAGATTCTCCTGGAAGGCACGCTAAGGCACATGAAAACCAACAAGGTGGTTGGTGACAGCCAGCATGGCTTCACTAAGGGGAAATCCTGCCTGACCAATCTGGTGGCCTTCTATATGGGGCTATGGAACTGATGGTAAAGGGTAGAGCATTTGATGTCATCTACGTGGACTTGTGCAAAGCGTTTGACACTGTCTCACATGACATCCTTGTCTCTTACTTAGAGAGACATCAATTTGATAGGTGGACCACTTGGTGGATAAAGAACTGGCTGGATGGCCGCATGCAAAGAGTTGTGGTCAATGGCTCAACGTCCAGCTGGAGACCAGTAACGAGTGGTGTCCCCCAGGGATTGGTGTTGGGACCAGTCTTGTTCAGCATCTTTGTCGATGGCATGGACAGTGGGATTGAGTGCACCCTCAGCAAGTTTGCTGATGACACCAAGCTGTGTGGTTCGGTTGATACATTGGAGGGAAGGAATGCCATCCAGAGGGACCTTGACACGCTTGTGAGGTGGGCTGATGCCAACCTGATGAAGTTTAACCATGCCAAGTGCAAGGTCCTACATGTGGGTCAGAGCAATTCCAGGCACAGCTACAGGTTGGGCAGAGAAGAGATTCAGGGCAGCCCTGCGGAGAAGGACTTGGAGGTGCTGATCAATGAGAAAATGAACATGAGCCGGCAGTGTGCGCTTGCAGCCCAGAAAGCCAACTGTATCCTGGGCTGCATCAAAAGGAGTGTGACCAGCAGGTCAAAGGAGGCGATCCTGCCCGTCCACTCTGCTCTCGTGAGACTTCACTTGGAGTATTGTGTGCAATTCTGGTGTCCTCAACATCAAAAGGACAGGGAACTGTTGGACCAAGTGCAGAGGAGGGCCACGAGGATGATGAGGGGACTGGAGCACTTCCCATATGAGGATAGGCTGAGAAAGCTGGGGCTGTTGAGCCTGGAGAAGAGAAGGCTGTGTGGAGACCTCATAGCAGCCTTCCAGCATCTGAAGGGGGGTTATAAGGATGCTGGGGATGGGCTATTCATTAGGGACTGCAGTGACAGGATAAGGGGTAATGGGTTAAACTTAAACAGGGGAAGTTTAGATTGGATCTGAGGAAGAAATTCTTTACTGTGAGGGTGGTGAGGCCCTGGAATGGGTTGCCCAGGGAAGTTGTGAATGCTTCATCCGTGGCGGTGTTCAAGGCAGTGTTGAACAGAGCCTTGGATGGCATGGTTTAGTATGAGGTGTCCCTGCCCATGGCAGGGGGGTTGGAACTAGATGATCTTAAGGTCCTTTCCAGCCCTAACTATTCTGTGATTCTATGATTCTATGTTGACTAAGATTGTTTAGCCTACAAATTCTGAGGCACAGTTTGTTTTGGTTTTTCTTGAATGCACATCAAAACTCTATTTTCATCTTACGCTAACAAGGTGGTTAGAGAAGCTTCCCTCTTGTGCTTCAGAAGCTTTCAGTGATGACAACTAAACACAGAGTCTGACAGAAAAATTCTGAAACCCCCCCTGACATTAAAAAAATTAAACAGAAGATGCTGTTAAATTTTGTTTAGTAATCAACAGTGGGATTCATTAGTTTTGCATCTTTAAAAACATTTTTGCTATAGAATATTTAAGGCAAAACAATTTGACTGAAGAATAAAACATAAATACACCTTGGCTGAAAATATCCAGGAGTAAATTCATAAAATCTATAAGGAAAGGAATGCTTTCCAAAACACAGTCTCCCATGCCCCACTGGAACAAGACTCTAGTATTGCTTTCTTTTTCTTTACTAATTCAGTAAAGAATTTTCTTCACAAAACTAGAATATCTATGTGGTTTCCCTTTTTGTATTTGTGATGTCATTTGCAGTGAAATAAAATAAAATGTGTGCTACTAAAATACCTTTCACAGTCAAAGAATTTGGCTCAAGCACAGTGTGGTTCCCATTCCCATAATATTTTAAGGAATTAAGCCCGGTTCGATAGTATCCCTCTATACAGGATGGCTTGAAATTGGAAAGAAATTGAAAATATGATATTGTCTAACTAAGTGTTGCCTCAGAACATAATCTGCTGTTTCTATCCAGCATCTGCTTTATTTCTTTTAGTGTATATAGATCCCCTTCTAGTCACAGATATGTTGATGGAGGTTGGATCTATTACAGCAGTGGCGGCAAGGACTGGATGTAATTCACAAGTTAGTATATATGAAACGTGTCCTTTTTCCCATCACAGAGAATATAAATCTTCTGCATATTCTGAATGTGCAGCCTGATTTATTAGCTTAGACTGCTCGTATCCTCTCCTTTCAAAGACTCTTATGTCAGTGAAGAGGGCAATCATCCCATAAACAATGTAATTTACTAGTATTTAAGGGCATTTAATATTTCTTTTCAAGTTTTTTGGTACCTGTTGAGAAATAATTCACCAGGCTTTTGCTATGAGGATTAGTATTTGCCTGGAAGATCAATATTAAACTGTAAAGATGTAGCTCCAGTAATTCCTGCCCATGTCATGTGCATTGCCCTTAATTTAGCCTTTTTTTCTGCTGTTCAAGGGATTGAAAATGAACACACCTTTCTGAGTCTAATTTCAGAGAATTTGTCTGATACATATAGAAACATATTCTACAATGCATATGTATTGGATAATGATCAATATTCTCGATTGTCCATATTTTTTGTTTTAAAGACTGATCTTATAAACTACTGGTTTTACATTTTAAGGTAAATTAGAAGCTATTTTCCCCACATTTGCTTTACATGTTCTCCTAATTAAAGTAGAATAAGAAACATTTTGGACCTGAAATATGCTTTTTCTTTTCTGCAGTCTACATTTATATATTGAATTAGTTCATTTCAGTCAACTGCACCCTCTAATTTAAACCATAATCACAAAAGATATCTCAATAAGGTGATATTTCAGAGTTAACGTACTTCAATTCACCATTTTTTTCACAAGGACTGTTTTAATATAGGCTTTTACAAATGAAACTTTAGAAGAGGAAGGGCAAAACTCTCTGGAAAACAAGATACATTTTTATAATTGACAATTCTGTATGCACTTTCAAGTAAGCAAATAAACAATTCATCTTACCATTCTCCATAGTTTGGCTTCAACAACTAAATGCTCAAACTAGTACAGCTATAGTTCAGAGAGCTTCAGTTGTTCATGCCATTGTTGACTTGGTCTTTATCAGCTACGAAACTAGGTCCTCATGAAACTGACCATATATTTTGGTAAAAGATGTTACATTTAGCTTGGTTTAGGCTCTTCAGAGTTTGTGCGCTCTGTCTCAAACAGAAAGACTGTCAAATCCCTATTAGTCCTCAGGGGCTAAAATCATCTGTGATAAAAGTAATAATTTGGGGGTTCTGGTTTGGATTTACTGCTGTTCTAGGAATGAAGGCAGTTCCATGCTCCAATGGCTCATGTTACATATTGTTCTGCCTCTTGGCAGATGAAGTAAAAGTACTCCTCAGTCCATTTTAGAAGCTGGATGCTTAAAATCTATAACCTTGCAATATTCATTCAACCTTTCTTGCCCTGTCTCCAAGCAGAAGTAGATAAGAATAAACACATGCTAACTTCCCTAACCATCTCTTAGGTGTAAATGAATTATAACATAATTTAGATTGAAGGATGGTTTCAGAAATGATATGGTTCAACCCCCTGCTCAAAGCAGAGCTATTCCCAAATCTGGGTCAGCTCGTTTGGACCCTTCTCCAGTTGAAATAGGAATATTTCCAGAAACATTGATTCCACAGCCTTTAAGGGAATTGTATCCTACTACTTGACCACTCTCATTGTGAAGAATGTCACCTTAAATTAAATTTAATCTGTATATTAAAGAAGGCTTAAGATATATTTTGATCTGTGATTTAAGGTTATTCAGAAATTTCAGAATCCAGACCAGCAGGAACTGTAGCCTAGGATTAGGATTTTTTAAAGGTTATGGGACTGCAAATGTAACTCAAAACTGGATTATGGACTGTTCTAATACACATTTTGACTGCAATTGTCAAATCCTATTTCTCTATTTCCACTATACTGATGTCTCCTGACTGCTTTTTTTGCCATGTCCTCTGCTGATTTAGTGTTTGTCTGGTCCTTTACCTTCTCCTCCAAAGAAAGAACACAAAAAAAAGGTAAGCCATGGAAACACCTTGCTAAAGAAAGTGCTAGGACTGTCTGTTGTTTTGGTGTATGGGAGGCCAGTTCCCAGATTTATAAACTAATAACAACATAAAAGGTGAAGAAATGGATGGCTAACTAACCAGATAGTACAGGGACTTGAAAACTGAAGTTAGAAAAGCTTAATGTAGGAGAATGTGAGGAGAAGGAGGAAGTGAGCTGGGGAATAATGCCAGAAAGTTTAAATGGAAAAAAATTAGAGTGATTTTGTTTTGTCACATAGAATCATAAAATAGACGTGTACTTGTTTTCAAAAGCAGATAATTTCACTTTTTGTAGCACATTCCATAAGAAATTAGAAGCGCTTTCAAAAACTGCCAGTTAATTTTAAAACATAAATACAAAAAGTGTAGCATTGACATTCTTTAAACGTGTGATTTTGAAACAGTGATTCTGCCAAATCTGAGAAAATAAATCTTTATGCAGCATGGTGTATTATAATTTAGATATTTTGATTAAAATGGGATATGTTCCTCCCTTCTGTGCAGTGTTAAGTAAATGTGCTGCTAAAAGCATAGGATGATACTATTTGATTTTCTTCCTGCCTAGTCTCTG
The DNA here is from genome assembly GCA_039720435.1 of Amazona ochrocephala. Taxonomy (NCBI): domain Eukaryota; kingdom Metazoa; phylum Chordata; class Aves; order Psittaciformes; family Psittacidae; genus Amazona; species Amazona ochrocephala. The sequence goes on from CM077878.1 coordinate 27,651,889, forward strand.
CTAATTTTTCTCTATATCTGTAACACCACAACTGTAGTTCTTGAAGTTGGATGTAGTTGAAGTTGGTACAGCCAAGCATGTCTGTGCCGCTTGCAAAAGAAGTAAAAGATAGACTTTGTTCATGATGATTTGGATTTAGCAGTCAACAAGAGATGTCAATATAAAGAAAAATATTGAAAATAGAGTTACAAAATTAAGTTTATGATAATCCTGTGAAAATACAGAGATAACAAAAATTTCCATACTGTCTCCTAAAGGAACAGTGTTTCTCATAGATTTAGTTTCATGTTTTATCTGTCAGGTATAGCAGTGGAAAATAGAATATGAGTAAATTGTGAAGAAAATAAAAATAGAGATAGATTTGACTTTAAAATAGGACAATTCCCATTTTAAAGGAAACAATAGGAAAAGGAGAACAGGTATAATTTTCCAGATGAAATACCAATTAAAAAAAAATATTACTACAGAGCATTAATTGTTCTACCACATAAAAGTTAAAAAGCGAAAACAATAAAATAACTGCCTTAGCTGTTGAGAAATTATATATTTTTCAATACAAATTTGGTTTTAAACTATTATACTTGTTAATTTTAGCAGAAAGTTAGTGAATTTATCATTGGAGGCTAAATGATTTCTTAGCCAAATGATTACTGACAGTAAGCAAGATTTAAAGAAATTGAATATTTTGGGATTTATTTTTTTTTTTTAGTGCTTCAGACCCTCTTAATTTATTTTTTTTATATAATGTAAAACCAGAACAACTGGTCTTGCAAAGAGGTCTGTTTTATTTTTATTGTACTTTAATTATTTTTGATTTTAATTTCAATATTGCTTCACAAAAATCTTTCTGTAGAAAATAAGAAATTTCAGACACTAAGCTTTCATTTATTTTTAGGATATATTGTTTTTCAGTCCAGAGCAAAATATGTGCAGAGGAGAGGTCGTGATGAGGCATATCTGATAAAGAATGACTGTAGCACATAGAAACACATTATGTTTATTGATGGCAAAGATTCCCACAGTTATTTATAGTTAAATGTGTTAAGTGGCAGCTGCATATGTAGTTACAGGATGACCTTAAAAATTTGAATCACATTGAGAAAGATGAGAGAAGCAGCTTTACCTCTGTCTGGTATTTTTTAATGTCTTTGATTTGGTTTTGCTACTAGATGATCCAACAGGGAATATACAGTCAGGTACTATTTCACATACGCAAAATGAAAACTGTATTAACTACAACTAACAAAAACGTGAATTGCTGTAGCTCTGGGTTTTGGGTCTGCCCTTTAGTGGCAATGGTTCATTGGCTATCTTTTCTAAAATTTCAATCTAATAATAAATTATGTGTTTTCATCACTAGAAATTCGATAAAAGTTCTTCAAAGCAGACTAAAGGGGCAGGATCACTTCCTTTGACCTGCTGGTCACGCTCATTTTGATGCCGCCCAGGATATGGTTTTCTTTCTGGGCTGCAAGCGCACACTGCTCGTTCAAGTTTCTTATCAACCAACACTCCCAAGTTCTCCTCTGTAGGGCTGATCCAAATCATTTCTCCACCTACCCTGTAGCTGTGCCTGGGATTGCCCCAGCCAAAGTTCAGGACCTTGCACTTGGCTTGGTTAAACTTCATCAGGTTGGCATCAGCCCACCTCACAAGCGTGTCAAGGTCCCTCTGGATGGCATTCTTTCCCTCCAGTATAACAACTGAACCACACAGCTTGGTGTCATCAGCAAACTTGCTGAGGGCACACTCAATCCCATTGTCCATGTAGCCAACAAAGATGCCGAACAGGATTGTTTCCAACACTGATCCCTGAGGGACACCACTCGTTACTGGTCTCCAGCTGGACATTGAGCCATTGAGCACAACTCTTTGAGTGTGGCCATCCAGCCAGTTCTTTATCCACCGAGTGGTCCACCTACCAAATTGATGTCTCTCCAACTTAGAGACAAGGAAGTAATCTGAAACAGTGTCAAATACTTTGCATAAGTCCAGGTAGATGACACCAACTGCTCTACCCCTGTCCATCAGTTCCGCAGTTCCATCATAGAAGGCCACCAAAGTGGTGAGGCAGGATTTCCCCTTAGTAAATGTCTTCCATTACTGTATGTACATTATTATACTAATCAGACTAAAAATCATCACAAACACAGTTTTAGATCTAACGCTTAAAGAAAAATTTGAGACTAGTTTTCTTCAGTGATTTACAGTGTCATTTTGGCTTACTGTACCTTGACTTAATCACAGTTGCCTGCACTTTATCCACACTTAAGGTTTGACCTGGCCTTGCATACCGAGTCTGAAATGTTTGTTAGAAAATTACAAACATTATTAAACGTTTCACTATGCAAGTTAATAAAAGGGCACTTCTGCAGTCTAGGACAAATCTCATGTGCACCTTGAGGCTGTGCAATTCTCATCTTCTGCAGCAGTGCACACACCACAGTGTTTGCATATCTCCCATTTCCTTGTGGACTTCCATCATGAAGCTTTGCTACCACAGTTTAAACTGTCCGTATTCGGCTTCCAAGTTACTGTTGCCCAGGATGGGCTTTACTTAAGCTTTCCCATTTTTTGTTTCCAAGGTGAATTGAGTATGTAAGATCTCCAATGTCAGATGTGTAAAAAAGGTCTCCTATGCATATATACACAAACGTGTATTTCATTATAACATCCTTAAAGCCCAGGGGGTCCACGAGAGGATGGCAAGTCTGTTTTATATTGAGAACATCAGTATTGGGTATTTCACTGGTCCAGACCTGGGAAGCGTTTTATGGGTACCTACAATAGCTGCTACACACAGATGACCTGCTATTAGTGGGATTTCAGCTGGTGACTTTGCTGTAAAAGCCTATATATCTGGAAAAGAATCTCCAGATTCAACTGGTTCTTGATGCTTCTGCTCTTTATCACATGTGCTTTTCCCTCACTGAGAAAATGCTGGGGTCATTCACAAGTCAGCAAGTCCTGGTCCCACGGATACAGCTCCTGCACATTTTTGCGGAAGTCTCACCTCTCACTGTAGTTGCAGACTTGGTCATGCTGTCTGCTCGTCTGCAAGCAGCAGCAGTATAACTCCATGTTCCTGGTTACTGCCCAGGGCAGGTTATGCCAGTGTGACTGTGGTGCAAAGCTCTTGCTTTAGGGGCACTTTATTCTTCAAATGTCAATCCCTATCTTGCTTTGCAATTATGAATGCCATTTTAATGCCTTGTTCATGGGTAAAGGTGCTGTTCTTTTGCTTTCTTAAGCGCAGGTAGTAGTTTTATAGAATCATAGAATCATAGAATAGTTAGGGTTGGAAAGGACTTTAAGGTCATCTAGTTCCAACCCCCCTGCCATGGGCAGGAACACCTCACACTAAACCATGCCACCCAAGGCTCTCTCCAACCCAGCCTTGAACACCGCCACGGATGAAGCATTCACAACTGCCCTGGGCAACCCATTCCAGTGCCTCACCACCCTTACAGTAAAGAATTTCTTCCTCATATCCAATCTAAGCTTCCCCTGTTTAAGTTTGAACCTGTTACCCCTTGTCTTATCACTACAGTCCCTCATAAAGAGTCTCTCCTCAGCATCCCTATAGGCCCCCTTCAGATATTGGAAGGCTGTTATGAGGTCTCCACACAGCCTTCTCTTCTCCAGGCTGAGCAGCCCCAACTTTCTCAGCCCATCTTCACACAGGAGGTGCTCCAGACCCCTGATCATTCTCTTGGCCCTCCTCTGCACTTGTTCCAACAGTTCCATGTCCTTTTGATGTTGAGGACACCAGAACTGTACACAATACTCCAAGTGAAGTCTCACGAGAGCAGAGTGGACGGGCAGGACCACCTCCCTTGACCTGCTGGTCACGCTCCTTTTGATGCAGCCCAGGACGCAGTTGGCTTTCTGGGCTGCAAGCGCACACTGCCGGCTCATGTCCATTTTTTCATTGACCAACACCCCCAAGTCCTTCTCCGCAGGGCTGCTCTGAATCTCTTCTCTGCCCAACCTGTAGCTGTGCCTGGAATTGCTCCGACCCAGGCATAGGAGCTTGCACTTGGCATGGTTAAACTTCATCAGGTTGGCATCAGCCCACCTCACAAGCGTGTCAAGGTCCCTCTGGATGGCATTCCTTCCCTCCAACGTATCAACCGAACCACACAGCTTGGTGTCATCAGCAAACTTGCTGAGGGTGCACTCAATCCCACTGTCCATGCCACCGACAAAGATGTTGAACAGGACCGGTCTCTACACCGATCCCTGGGGGACACCACTCATTACTGGTCTCCAGCTGGACATTGAGCCATTGACCACAACTCTTTGCGTGCGGCCATCCAGCCAGTTCTTTATCCACCGAGTGGTCCACCCCCAAAACAGGATGACTGCTAATCCCCAAACTATACCCAGTCATGGCGGGGGGGGGGGGGGGGAGGGAGGAGAAGCCTGTGCTGCTGTTGCGACATGGAGCTCACTAAATGTCAGTATGGACAATTGCATGATTGTGCTTGGGCCCATGCCCTCACCTTTTCATTTCCTGGAAAAAATATGCCTAATTTGGATCATCACACCCATCTCACACCTAATACTCCCTTTCAATTTTAAAATCTTATGTAATAAAAATTATATATTCAGTATTTTTAATTAACTTTAATAATTGAATTTCATTAAATTTAATGATTAGATGCATAAAAGCTTTAGTAAATTTATTTTTTATCAGCATAATTTGTCTTCCTCCCTTGTATTTTATTAGAAACAAAAAGTTACCCCACAGTCCTAACCCCCACCGTAAAAACCCCAACCTGTTGCCATCCAGTCTGCAGAAATAGAAGATTTCTGACAGTGTTTGACAGTTCTCTTTGACAATTAGTCCACTTCAGAGTGACTTCAGCTAACAGGTGCATTTAAGTTCAGGGTGACTGGGTTCATTATACTCTCAGGGAACAGGACAGCTAGATATGCTTCTGAATTAGACTTTAAAAAAAATAAGCCTGGCTCTGTTGCTTAGCTGCCTGGGTGATTGAAAGCCAGCCATGCAGAGGCTGGTACAAAGAGAGTGGTGTGAATCACTGTGTGTGAAATCAGTGAGAGTAACACTAATTAGCTCTTATGAACATTTTTTGGTTTGAATTACCTCTTTGAAAAAGGTCTTTCTCTAGATTACAATTAAGCTAAAGAATAAACACATCTCATTTCAGAGGTTAAGGGATCTGTAGAATTGTTGATATTGCATATAAAGAGCGTTAACATGTCCATGATAAGGAAATACCAGTCCTGCCTGTGCATGTGTGTATGCACATGGACTTGAGCAGCCGCATTGTAAGAGTAACCAGCTAGGCAGTTTTTATATGATATAGCGTTTAGATAATGTCATTTAGGTTTGCTCAAATATGCCAGGCAGAATATAAATATAAAATGTAATATGTCTCTACTGATATTTACAGCTGTAAAACATGACTAAAGAGGAAATAAAGGAAAAATTCCCCATGGTTTTAATGTTATTTTCTACATGCCTACCCAGCTTTGAGCTTAAATATTGGTAAAGCCATTTTACATGAGTAAATTATTGAAGCCTTCAGACCTAGTCAGAACAAAGATGTGTCAGAGCTAGGTTTTGATTTCAAGCTTTGTCGGTTTTGAATGTAACAATCAAGTTTTGTTTTGTGCCGTCAGTCAATTTTATCATAGGTTATCCATCAGAAAATTCACTGGTGTTACTCACATCCTGCTAAACCAAATTTGGTCCTCATTGCCTTGTTTAGGCTTGTTTAAAAGAGAAATCAGTGTGCACTGATGTAGGCTATGCAATCACTGTATCCAGCTAGTCTGCATTAACTCGCTATCAGGCTCTGTCTGGCTCTGTAGCAGTACACCAAGCACAATCAGCAGACAGACTTTGGGCGCTGGTGTGTGGTCATATTGGTAAACTGTCATCAGGGTCCCTGCTATGTTTTTGGCCGGTGTCAATTAAAAATACCTTAAACAATGTTTTGTCACTGTTTAGCAGTTTGCAGAGGCAAGCAGTAATTCCAATTTACAACTTGTGTGAGCGCTCTTCATTTAGGTGGGCACGAGTTCACCTCTACCCTGCCATCCTCAGGGCATAAGAATGGAGGCTTATTTGTTGTATTTATTTCCTTGTGTATCTTCTTACTCCATGTACCTTCTTACTGCATGTTAAATGTGAGTTAGCTTTCTCCACTCTTACAATAAACAAATGTATTTCACAAAAAGGCTTTTAGGAATCAGACGCATTTGCAGGAGGAAGTAGTGCAGCATAATGACTGCTGGAAAAATCACATTCCAAATTGCTGCAAGAGACTTGTTCAGTGAAGACAAGCCCTTGCCAGGTAAAAGCCAAGAATCTTTTGCTTAACTGTTAAAGTTAAAAAGAATAGCTTACTTTTTAATAGAGGTGTTTTGATAAGAGCATCCAATCAGCAATGATAATCTATAACCACTTTAGACTTGTCAGGTAGGCAGCACAAATTCTGTGTTTCAGTACTTAACTGTGATTTTTTTATTTTTTCTTCTTCTTCTGTTTCTTTTTTAACTCAGAAAATAAGTGGATTCCATGTCAATTCCCATTTTTGTTTATGCACATGCTTTTCTGTTGAGCTTCAGGAATAACCAAGTGGAGATTCTATTTCCCATGAGAACAAATCAGAGTTTTCCTTCTGCACATGATATCCTGCAAACATTTGTGAGCTGCTGGCTGATTTTCTAACCTTCTGACTTGCATTTCTGAATCTTGTACTCACTAACAAAATCTGCTAAATGTCTTGCCTTGCTGTGCTAACTCACTGCTGTGTTATCCCAAGGTTACCTCTCTCTGCAAAACTTTGTTCCTGGTATTTTCCACAGTCCATGTTGTTAACTCACAGAAGCAGCTGATGAATTTAGTTTGAAGATTTTGAGCTGACAAGTCCTCAGGTGTCCACATCTTTTCTTTCTCTCTCTGTTTCCTGACAGTGAAGGTAAAAGCTAGGGCACAGAAAAAAAATCCCTGCTAGGATATGATATTTTTACATTTAGCCATCTTCATATATTTTTTTTAAACTACACTTAATTAAGGGAGAAACACTAAAGATGTTTCAGAAAAATACTGAACTATCCTGGTCCACTATAAGTATATTTTAAAGGTGGGATCATCTCATCTGACTTAAGATGTTTTGTTGCAGCATTCACTCTTTTTCGGTTCTCTTTTTGGTTACTGAGAGCAAGATGATCTGATTTAGACTTTAAGCAGAAAAAGAATTCATGAAGTCATAAAAATAATGTGAAAACTGTGATGATGAGGAGGAAAAAAATGCAAAGGAATCTTGTCTTCTGCAGAGTCTGCAGCTTGGACTTCTCCGATGGTGGGCAGTAGAAAATCTATGTGAGACAGCCCTCCAAAATATTCCAAATTTTCAGAAAAGTTACAGTCACAGTACCAGTCAACAACAGGCATGAATACAGGCAAACCGGGATTCATCAACTTTTGTGTGATAATGCAACTACTTGTTTTATAGAGCAAAATCTGTGATTCAGACGAACAGAAGATGAAGTGTTGAAAATTAAATGGCATAGTTTAAAATATGCTTATTTAGTCCTGCTATCAGGATTGGAATAAAACGGGATACAATTTTATAGATGCAAAATTTCATTTAACATTTTTTTTTTTTTCTTGAATTTTTCTTGTCTTCCATCATAGGTTCTGTGTAGCCCGAATTGCAAGTGGAGAGCTCTGTATGAGACACTGTGGTCCTGACATGTTATTATGATCAGTACCCAACTGTTACAAAGTAGAAATTAAGCCCATCTGTCCTGGAACGTAGTGATACAGAACTGGGGCATATACTGCTTGGTTTGGTTTTTTACTTTTTTTTTTTTTTTTTTTTTTTTACAGTGTAATTTCTTATGCTCACCATAACAAAATAATTAGGACCTTGGAGAACTCTTTCATTTTAGGATTTGTGAAGCACTGTCTGAAGCAATTTCCTAAAGGTTCTCACTGACAATTTCTGAAATGTGTATGAAATACAAGAAGGCCAAAACCAGGCATATACAGTGTGCATCTTTGAAGAGGTAGGGAAAGGGGAAGAAGATGGGGATTAGAAACCAGACACTTATCTTCAATTTCCTCAATAATTCTGGAAGGTAAGAGATCTCTCTACAGAAATAAACCATAGATATCATATATCCCAGCTTCAGAAAGACTTTTGGCACTTTCACTATCTTACTTATAAACAAGCTATTGAGACGTATTCTTGAAAAAAATACTACAACATGGGTGCAAAAGTGGTTGTACAAATATACAAAGTTTTCACTGTTTTGTTTTTTTTTTTTTTGTCAAAATGGCAATCGAAGACTTCTGGCCCTTGTATTATTAAAAAGTTCCATTAAGCACTTGAATTACTGCTATTTCAGACTACCTGATACCAGGAGAGAATAAAGTTATTTTGGAAGAAGGGTTAGAATTCATCAGGTTTTAACAGATTGGAGATATGATATGAAAATAATACAAAGCTTTTCAAGAAAACACAAGGTACTGTAATTTAGTGAGAACGACAGACTACAGATATGGATCTGTAAAGTGATACGACAGCACTGCCTAGTACTGGGAAGCCCTCACAGGAATGTTGCGTTCTCTTCTGGATACCAAATGAACCTCAGGAAACATACAGACCAAGAGGCGATTGAGTCTACATGACAACATATAAAAAAATGACTGAGACTGAATGCATACTGGAATTAAGAAATATTTAATAGGGACATGATTACTGCCCAGAATTGCACAGTTTTATTGCAAAGAAGAAGAGGTGACCTTTCTTACAGTTTCAGGCAAATAAGACTGGAAATATGCTGTTTGAGTTGCAGCAAAAAATATAAAAAATCAGTTTACACATTTGGAAAAAATATTTGAGCTGTAAACACAGTGTAGTACTGGAATAAATCTCCTGGGAAAATTGTAGACTCCCTGCTACTGAATATCTTTAATTAGAGAAAACACCTGAGAGCTGTCAGTTTAGAATAGTTTTTCATTTTAACTAAATTATATGAATTTGGTGGATTGTGTTTTCTATTGGAAACATAACTTGAATATTTGCTGAGTATGTGTTAATTGCATGGCTCCATTACTGGCTGAAGATAATTATTGGTATTTGCCAGTTTTCACTCCATATTTGCCAACAGAACAGACAAGGTAGCAATAGCAGGGGGTATGCTCTTTCTTCAAAAACGTTTTTTCTTAATCTGTCATTTTTATGAGAAATGTTGGAAAAAAACTTTACAGAGTGGATGTAAAATCACATGTGATAGTTCCTAATTCAAGCGTTTATCATGGCCCAAGCCAATGATTTACATTAGCTGCATAACAAGCTGGGTTTTGAATATGCTTATCTCTTGCATACAAGGTAGCCAGTGGTTGACTTGTTACCAGTCCCTTCCAGCATTTTGAATTCTAGGGTCATTGCTTATGTCCTACTATATTCCCTAATACAGTCTCCTTGTAGGGTGGAAATAACTTATTGCTTAATATTATCCTTACAGACAGTAAATGTTTCTGTTATTTACTATTTTTTTTTAATTTACTTAAGAAAGTACTGCTTCACTGGCACAGGGAATAAATAAAATTAAATATGAAGAATGAAGGATGGGAGAAATACAGTTCAAAATTAAAAAATAAATTATACATGGGACATATTTGATGGGATAGGAAGGATCTATCTGTTAAAAGAGTCAAAGCACATATTGTAGACATTTCACATGTGTTCATCTGCTCATCTTTATTGCCCTTCAGCATGGCTACAGACCTTAGTTCCAGTACAAGATACTGCTTTAATCTATTGCAACTGAGACTGTGCATAACAGATTATTTTTCTACTTATTTGCATTAAAAGGTTACAACAGAATGCTGTGTGTCGTTTCATTAAAAATAACTGAGATTTTTTTTATTGCGTTTTCTGTTTCTATAGGTCCATTATGAAGAAAGATGTTGACCTGCGCTTGGATGAAGGCTCTCAGTCCTGATTCCCTTCTATGCCTTTACGTACCCTTTACATTTCCGTAAGGCTTTTGTAGATGGTGATCACTTATTTTTTTCATTTTAATTTTTATTTTTTGCTATTTATGGATAGCTCAGCACCTTACCACAGGTAGTGCAATCAAGCTTTATATAAACGCATGCTAAGGCACATGAAAAACAACAAGGTGGTTGGTGACAACCAGCGTGGCTTCACTAAGGGGAAATCCTGACTGACCAATTTGGTGGCCTTCTGTGATGGGGCTACGGAACTGATGGACAGGGATAGAGCAGTTGATGTCATCTACCTGGACTTATGTAATACCTTTGACACTGTCTCGCATGACATCCTTCTCTCATAGTTGGAGAGACATCAATTTGATAGGTGGACCACTCGGTGGATAAAGAACTGGCTGGATGGCCGCATGCAAAGAGTTGTGGTCAATGGCTCAATGTCCAGCTGGAGACCAGTAAGTCTGGAGTGATGTCTGTCCCTCAGGAATCGGTGTTGGGACCGGTCTTGTTCAACATCTTTGTGGGTGACATGGACAGTGGGATTGAGTGTGCCCTCAGCAAGTTTGCCGATGACACCAAGCTGCGTGGTTCGGTTGATAGGTTGGAGGGAAGGAATGCTATCCAGAGGGACGTTGTCACACTTGTGAGGTGGGCTGATGCCAACCTGATGAAGTTTAACCATGCCAAGTGCAAGGTCCTACATGTGGGTCAGAGCAATGCCAGGCACAGCTCCAGGTTGGGCAGAGAAGAGATTCAGAGCAGCTCTGTGCAGAAGGAATTGGGGGTATTGGTTGATGATGAGAAAATGAACATGAGCCGGCTTCAGTGTGCTCTAGCAGCCCAGAAGGCCAACCGTATTCTGGGCTGCATCAAAAGGAGTGTGACCAGCAGGTCGAGGGAGGTGATCCTGCCCCTCTACTCTGCTCTTGTGAGACCTCTCTTGGAGTATTACATACAGTTCTGGTGTCCTCAACATAAAAAGGACATGGACCTGTTGGAACAAGTCCAGAGGAGGGCCATGAGGATGATGAGGGGACTGGAGCACTTCCCGTATGAAGATAGGCTGAGAAAGTTGGGGCTGTTCAGCCTGGAGAAGAGAAGGCTGTGTGGAGACCTCATAGCAGCCTTCCAGTATCTGAAGGGGGCCTATAGGGATGCTGGGGAGGGACTCTTCATTAGGGGCTGTGGTGATAGGATAAGGGGTAATGGGTTCAAATTTACACAGGGGAAGTTTAGATTGGATATGAGGAAGAAATTCTTTACTGTAAGGGTGGTGAGGCCCTGGAATGGGTTGCCCATGGAAGTTGTGAATGCTTCATCCGTGGCAGTGTTAAAGGCCAGGCTGGAGAGCGCCTTGGGTGGCATGGTTTAGTGGGAGGTGTCCCTGCCCATGGCAGGGGGATTGGAATTGGATGATGCTAGGGTCTTTTCCAACCCTAACTATTCTATGATTCTATGATTCTAAGACAGACAACCTGAGTTTCATAATGAAACTGTTTTGAAGTTCAATCTAATTTGAATCTCTAGAGCACAAACAAGCAAATTTTATACTTTCTTCTGTTTTGTTGTTTGCTTTTTGTTGTTTTTTTTTTTTTTTTTTAATTTAAAGATCTGCATTAAGCTTCATTGTGTTTTCATTTATACTTCTTATATGCATATTTTGATGACTCTCTGAAACCTTTCACCTGTTAATTGGTTATTAAGTTATGAATTTTTGGCATTCTGTGTTAAAGGTTTCAAGCTTTATCCTATACTTTTTGTCATATGTCTTTTAAGTGCTTTGTTTTCATTAATGCAACTTTAAAAATTGTTTTTTCTATTCTCATTTGCATTTCTTAAGAAAGATTTAACAGTCTAATGAAAGAATAGTAAAGATTTAACAGTCTAATGAAAATAGTAAAGATTTAACAGTCTAATGAAAGAATAGTAAAGAAAAGGTAACATTTATAGTCCTGAAATACACCACTGCAAAAGCAGTAGTAACAAAAATCACTGCAGTAGAACTTCACAGAACAGGTGACATAAGGCTGAGTTTGGAGGGGACAGGAACTAGATCTACGTCCTCACTTTAGGTTAATAACCTCCTTCGTGTAGATTGAAGATGTATAAGGTGTGAAGCCAAATAGTGAAAAGTTAGAAAATGAACATATTCATTTGGCCATTTCCCAGTTTCAAGTCAAAAGCTCTGTGTTTGTGCTGTGAATTATTGACTCTAAATATAAATTTGTGAGTTTTGTTTTTTTTTCTCATTTCCCCACAGAATGCCTGCCTCACTCAAGTTAAAGAACAGAAATGCAAAGGAAAAGAACTGAGATTGTGCAAGCTAATATAAACCTGACATTTGCTTTTTAATCACTTGAAAATCCAAACAACTGTTTTTCTGTAACATTAATTTTAGTTATGTAAGCAAGCATACACTCATAAGAAACAAAGTAACTGTGTACAGTAAGAACTTTGTACAGGGGATATACTAATGTACAAGAGATTGATGGGTTACCTTTGACAGACAGCTGTTGTAGACTTCTCTGTGACTTCTTCTGTAGGTGCTCTCCAAAATGAAACACATTTTTATTTCTTGTTTCTTTGCTTACTTACCTTATTCCTAGAAAAGCAACCTGCATAGTGCAGCTGGGATACAGAAAGTCTTCACCATACTGATGTCTTATATTTCTTTGCCTTCAGGTTGTATGGCACTGGGGCTGTTTATTTTTTCCTGTCTTATGTAGAGTGCAAACGAAAGAACAGCACAAAGAAGCATTTGGGGACTTTGTATTAATCATAAGATAAATATTTATGTGTCTAATAAACAATCTAGCTTTGGGTTTGACACATCTCACCCATAATTATGTATAAGAATGAAATCAAGCACAGTAAGCTACTGATGGAAGAAGAGTATCTGTTTAAAAAGCACAAGTCTAGAAAGGTATGAGATGTGCTTTTGGGTGAGAGAAAGAATTCCACCTGATTTTTCACACACTTTCTACATATTATGTGTTACAATTTCATTAGGGAATGAACTGTGGCTCCAACTCTATCGCATAAGTGATCAGATGTTTTTAATAAAGATTTTTAGTTGCTTTTTAGATGGTCCAGCTATGAAACAGAAATTTCAGAGATAAAAGGTTCATGTCCCATTAATCTTCTGGTACTCGATCAGTCTTATGGCACAATGTGAGATTAATTCATTTTTCATAGTATTAATTGTTATGACAGTTGCTTAGCCTTGTTCTGTCTTTTTTTTTTTTTTTTTCCACCCTCTTTTTTTGTTAGTCTTAGCTTGGAAAATATATAATGAGGTACAGCATGGAGAGTTATTAATTGATTTAAAAGGAAATTAATTAGACATGAAGTGCCTTTGTTTAGGAGAGCACAACTGAGTTGTCCTGCATGCTGCGGGCTTTGTGCTTTGAAAATTTATTCTTTTGACAAAATTTAACTCCACAAATACTTGAATGTTTTACGGTTTCATAACAAACAGTATCATTACTAGTGGCTGCAATTTTTGTCATGTAACTGCCTTTATGACCTTATAAACAGAGGCTATGTCTTCCCTTTACGAGACAGAAAGAGGAAGAGGTAAAGATGGGATTATATGACCAAAGAACAGCTTTATGTCTTGAAAATGCCATCTAAGTAAGTAACAGACTTTGGATAAGAAGTACAAGAAAGCATAGCAAAAAAATAATTGAATTATTATGAAATTAGTACTTTGATACTTTTACCTCTTTTGAAATGGAAATTCAGTTTGGAGGTGATCAGCACTTTGCTCCAAACATTGCCTACATAGACCTCCTTTGCACCCCTGTTTCTGCCAATTCCCCTAATTCCTGCAGCCTCTTAGAGTTGTCCCAAAATGGTTTTTTACTATTCAGTGAGCCTGAACTTGTTACACCATAAAAGAAGTAACATTTCTGATGTCTTGTCATCTCACAATGGCAGAGGGTGGATGGAGGAGCTGGTGATTAACCAGAGCAGGTTTTGTTCCTGCTCACATCTTTGCCCTAGTGCCTGTTGACTCTAGGTAAGTACTGGGCTCTTCCTGGGGCTGTCACAGTGTAGATAACTGCCAGTGAAAGGAGCACTCCAGTGAGAGAGATATGACATAGTATCATGGGTTCAGCAGCAGCAGTCATTTTTCTCCTTCTTAGTAGCTGGTGCAGTGCTGTCTTTTCGACTTCTGGCCTGGGAACAGCGCTGATAACACTGATGTTTATAGTTACGGCTTAGAATGTTTTGGTCTGACCAAGGACCTTCTGAGTCTCATGCTCTGCCAGGGAGGAGCGGAAGCCGAGAAGAAGCAGAAACAGGATACCTGACCCAGACTGACCAAAGAGGTATTCCATACCACAGCATGTCATGCCCAGGATGTAAAAAAAACTGGGGGCAGGAACCCAGAAGAGTTTTTAGTTCACAGGTCGGTCGTCGGGTCGTGAGCAGTTGTATCCTCTTCCCTTGTATTTCTCGTCTCATTATTAGTACTGGTGGTAGCAGTAGTGATTTGTGTTACACCTTAGTTACTGGACTGTTCTTATCTCAACCCCTGGGAGTTGCATTCTTTCGATTCTTCTCCCCATTCTCCCCCCAGAGTGGGGGGGAAGAAAGAGGGGGAAGTGAGAGAGCGACTGTGTGAGTTATAGAGGCTTAAACCACGACACATAGAAAATAGAAGAGATGAGTGTTGGATGGTGTTTCCTTGAGCCAAAGTCTCATAATTTGGCGAAGAATCATAGAATCATAGAATAGTAAGGGTTGGAAAAGACCTCAAGATCATCTAGTTCCAACCCCCCCGCCATGGGCAGGGACACCTCCCCCTAAACCATGCCATCCAAGGCTATGTCCAACCCCACCTTGAATGCCGCCAGGGATGAAGCATTCAAAACTTCCCTGGGCAACCCATTCCAGGGCCCCACCACCTTTACAGTAAAGAATTTCTTCCTCAGATCCAATCTAAACCTCCCCTGTTTAAGTTTAAACCCATTACCCCTTGTCCTCTAACCACAGTCCCTAATGAAAAGTCACTCCCCAGCATCCCTATAGGCCCCCTTCAGGTATTGGAAGGCTGCTATGAGGTCTCCACGCAGCCTTCTCTTCTGCAGGCTGAACAGCCCCAATTTTCTCAGCCTATCTTCATACGAGAGGTGCTCCAGTCCCCTGATCATCTTCGTGGCCCTCCTCTGGACTTGTTCTAACACTTCCATGTCCTTTTTATGTTGAGGACACCAGAACTGCACACAATACTCCAAGTGAGGTCTCACGAGAGCAGAGTAGAGGGGCAGGAGCACCTCCCTCGACCTGCTGGTCACACTCCTTTTGATGCAGCCCAGAATACGGTTGGCCTTCTGGGCTGCAAGCGCACACTGCCGGCTCATGTTCATTTTTTCATCAACCCACACGCCCAAGTCCTTCTCCGCAGGGCTGCTCTCAATCTCCTCCCCACCCAATCTGTAGCTGTGCCTGGCATTGCTCTGACCCAGGTGGAGGACTTCGCATTTAGCATGGTTAAACTTCATCAGGTTGGCATCAGCCCACCTCACAAGCATGTCAAGGTCCCTCTGGATGGCATTCCTTCCCTCCAACTTATCAACCGAACCACACAGCTTGGTGTCATCGGCAAACTTGCTGAGGGCACACTCAATCCCACTGTCCATGTCACCCACAAAGATGTTGATCAAGACCGGCCCCAACACCGATCCCTGGGGGACACCACTCATTACTGGTCTCCAGCTGGACATTGAGCCATTGACCACAACTCTTTGCGTGCGGCCATCCAGCCAGTTCTTTATCCACCGAGTGGTCCACCTATCAAATTGATGTCTCTCCAACTTAGAGAGAAGGATGTCATGGGAGACAGTGTCAAAGGCTTTACACAAGTCCAGGTAGATGACATCAACTGCTCTGCCCCTGTCCATCAGTTCCGTAGCCCCTTCATAGAAGGTCACCAGATTGGTCAGGCAGGATTTCCCCTTAGTGAAGCCATGCTGGCTGTCACCAAGCACCTTGTTGGTTTTCATGTGCCTTAGCATGCCTTCCAGGATAATCTGCTCCAAGATTTTGCCAGGCACAGAGGTGAGACTGACTGGTCTGTAATTCCCCGCCTCATCCATTTTCCCCTTCTTAAAAATGGGGGTTATAGTTCCCTTTTTCCAGTCATCGGGAACTTCACCTGACTGCCATGATTTTTCAACTATGATGGAGAGTGGCTTAGCAGCTTCATTTGCCAGCTCCTTCAGGACCCGCGGATGGATTTCATCCGGTCCCATTGACTTGTATACATTCAGGTTCCTAAGGTGGTCCCGAACAAGATCCTCCCCCACAGTGGGCCCAGGGTCCCCACCCTCACCGTCCCCACGTCTGCCTGCCAAGACTTGGGTGGTGTGGTCAGAGCATTTGCCAATAAAGACTGAGGCAAAGAAGTCATTAAGAACCTCAGCCTTCTCCAAATCCAGGGTAGCCAGTTCTCCCGATAGCTTCTGGAGAGGGCCCACGGTGTCCCTAACCTGTCTCTTATTGGCAATGTACCTATAAAATCCCTTCCTGTTATCCTTAACATCCCTAGCCAAGTTTAATTCTAAGTGGGCCTTAGCTTTCCTAACCTGCACCTCCCACTTTGAGAACTTCCAAATATGCTTATGGAAATATGGTCTATCTATATGCCATCTGCCACAGCTTAGTATAATCCGGACTGTTTGAGCTACACAGAGTCCAGACTGGGGAGTGAATTTTTCAGGCATACTACATTTATTTTCATATGTTTTAAACAATAAGAGATCTGGAGTTTAACATGAGCATTTGAGATGATTATCTGTGGAATTAACACACTAGAATGAAGAAGGTGACATATGATGTCTACCAGCCTGCAGCTGTCTGATGTGTAAACAGAAAGTCTATGCCAGAATGAAAGCATCACAGCAAGCTATAATGTAGAAAGAAATTCATTTTTATTTCAGTTAATGACTGAGTATCTTCAAACTTTCAGTTAGTGGAAGAATTCCAATTTAAAGAGAACAAAAAATTTTAAATGGCTTCAATATCTATTAGAATGAAACATTCTTGGTTTTGTGAAATTATATGCATATAATATAAAATGTTTCAGGTCTGTTGATACTTCTTCATAACAACTAGCTTAATATTAAGTGTATCTAGAGACATTACAGAAACATCAAGAATACTTTTGTGAATGTTACATTCTGACATTCCATTTTACATTTATAAATCCCAAAAGAACTTGAGAAAATAATGGGTGTTATTTTTCTTCCTTTTATACCCACAGAAAATAAGCTGCAGTGAATCCTACACAGATTTCACAAACTGTCAATACAAGGCTAGGATGAGAATCCAGCTTTCCATTCCAGCGATCTATACCTTGAACTATAGCTTCTTATTTTCAGACATGTAGGGTGTACAACTAGGATGACATTTTATATTCCTTGCAAAGTCAATATTTATACTGAAACAACTGAAAGTGGAGGATGAAGGGGGAAATGGAGGCTTAGCGTTGAAGAGGAATTGCAGGGTAAAGTTTATTAGTTATAATTTGAGGTTATTTCCTGGTTTAAAGGCTAAAACCTCTAAAATGTATCAGGTAGTTGTTAAAAAGAACAAGCTGTAGCTACTCTTTGTAATTTCAAATGCAAATTCTTGCTTAAGCTAAAGCCAAACCATAATTCATTTGCTCAACATAGAATCATAGAATGGTCAGGGTTGGAAAGAGTCTTAAGGTCCAACTCCCCTGCCATGGGCAGGGAGGCCTCACTCTAACCCATGTCACCCAAGGCTCTGTCCAACCTGGCCTTGAACAATGCCAGGGATGGAGCATTTATCACTTCTTTGGGCAACCCATTCCAGTGCCTTACCACACTAACAGTAAAGAAATTCTTCCTTATATATAACCTGAACTTCCACTGTTTAAGTTTGAACTCTTTACCCATTGTTCTGTCTCTACAGTCCCTGATGAAGAGCCCTTCTCTGGCATCCTTTTAGGTCCCCTTCAAATTAAAGATATTAATCAGGATGCAGCAAAAGAAACAACAATGAAACAATACTTACTTTATAGCTGTAATGGAGGTGTTCTTTCTGATTAGCATGATTATTGCCTTGAAGGACAATTTGCTATGTCTGAGAAAAGGTTTACATGCATCAGTCCCTAGAACAGAGGTACTTCAAAGCCCAATCTGGTGGCCTTCTATGATGGGGCTACGGAACTGATGGACAGGGGTAGAGCGGTTGATGTCATCTACCTGGACTTGTGCAAAGCGTTTGACACTGTCTCACATGACATCCTTCTCTCTAAGTTGGAGAGACATCAATTTGATAAGTAGACCACTTGGTGGATAAAGAACTGGCTGGATGGCCGCATGCAAAGAGTTGTGGTCAATGGCTCAATGTCCAGCTGGAGATCAGCTGAGTGGTGTCCCCCAGGGATTGGTGTTGGGACCGGTCTTGTTCAACATCTTTGTGGGTGATATGCACAATGGGATTGAGTGCGCCCTCAGCAAGTTTGCCAATGACACCAAGCTGTGTGGTTTGATTGATAGGTTGGAGGGAAGGAATGCCATCCAGAGGGACCTTGACACGCTTGTGAGGTGGGCTGATGCCAACCTGATGAAGTTTAACCATGCAAGTGCAAGGTCCTCCACCTGGGTCAGAGCAATGCCAGGCACAGCTCCAGGTTGGGCAGAGAAGAGATTCAGAGCAGCCCTGCGGAGAAGGACTTGGGGGTGTTGGTTGATGAAAAAATGAACATGAGCCGGCTTCAGTGTGCACTTGCAGCCCAGAAAGCCAACCGTATCCAGGGCTGCATCAAAAGGAGTGTGACCAGCAGGTCGAGGGGGGTGATCCTGCCCCTCTACTCTGCTCTCATGCGACTTCACTTGGAGTATTGCGTGCAGTTCTGGTGTCCTCAACATCAAAAGGACAGGGATCTGCTGGACCAAGTCCAGAGGAGGGCCACGAGGATGATGAGGGGATTGGAGCACCTTCCGTATGAAGATAGGCTGAGAAAATTGAGGCTGCTCAGCCTGCAGAAGAGAAGGCTGCGTGGAGACCTCATAGCAGCCTTCCAATATCTGAAGGGGGCCTACAGGGATGCTGGGGAGGGACTCTTCATTAGGGACTGTGGTGAGAGGACAAGGGGTAATGGGTTTAAACTTTAACAGGGGAAATTTAGATTGGATCTGAGGAAGAAATTCTTTACTGTAAAGGTGGTGAGGCACTGGAATGGGTTGGCCAGGGAACTTCTAAATGCTCCATTGCTGGCAGTGTTCAAGGCCGGGCTGGACAGACCCTTGGGTGGCATGATTTAGTGTGAGGTGTCCCTGCCCATGGCAGGGGGGTTGGAACTAGATGATTCTAAGGTCCTTTCCAACCCTAACTATTCTATGGTTCTATGATGCTATGATTCATCAGTCTTTTTAAGAGACTCCCTGAATTGAAGATGTAATTAAAATACTTTTACAGTTTTGTATCCTATGTTGTCCATATTCTAAAACAAGAATTGTACATTCAAAAATTATATCTAAAGGTGTGGTAATTATGCATATATTGGAGCGTTTGAAGAACTTTCACCAGTTCTTGACATTCAGAAACAAGTGTCTAAATTTGCAAAATCATAACAAATATGATAAGAACAGGGATCTTTTGACTTACTACCAGTGCAGTCAGAAGGAAAGCAAAAATTGTTTGCAATTTTAATACATTTATAATAATTATAATGATAAGGGAAATAACAAGCGAATAGAATACAACCGCTCACCACCTGCCGACTGATACCCAGCCCAACCCAAGCCATGATCCCGTCCTTCTGGGTGACTGCCCCCACTTTATATACTGGCCATAATGTGCTGTGATATGGAATACCTCTTTGGTCAGTTCTGGTCAGGTGTCCTGCCTCTGCTTCCTCCTGGCTTCCCCTCCTCCCTGGCAGAACATGAGACTCAGAAAGTCCTTGGTCAGAGTAAACATTGCTGAGCAGCAACTAAAAACATTGGTGTTATCAGCATTGTTCCCAGGCTGAAAGTCAAAAACACAGCAGTACTCCAGCTACTAAGAAGGAGAAAAATGACTGCTACTGCTGAACCCAGGGCAACAGGTTAGAAGAGAAAGTTGAGCTGACTGATCTCTTTTGGTGAACATTGGAATTACAAAACTGTATTAAGCTATACAAAGATTTCTGTATTTGTTCTTTGCTCAGCATTTTTGATATCATAGAATCATAGAATCATAGAATAGTAAGGGTTGGAAAGGACCTCAAGATCATCGAGTTCCAACCCCCCTCCCATGGGCAGGGACACCTCCCACTAAACCATGCCACCCAAGGCTATGTCCAACCCCACCTTGAACGCCACCAGGGATGAAGCATCCACAACCTCCCTGGGCAACCCATTCCAGGGCCCCACCACCCTCACAGTAAAGAATTTCTTCCTCAGATCCAATCTAAACCTCCCCTGTTTAAGTTTAAACCCATTACCCCTTGTCCTCTCACCACAGTCCCTAATGAAGAGTCCCTCCCCAGCATCCCTATAGGCCCCCTTCAGGTATTGGAAGGCTGCTATGAGGTCTCCATGCAGCCTTCTCTTCTGCAGGCTGAACAGCCCCAATTTTCTCAGCCTATCTTCATACGAGAGGTGCTCCAGTCCCCTGGTCATCTTCGTGGCCCTCCTCTGGACTTGTTCTAACACTTCCATGTCCTTTTTATGTTGAGGACACCAGAACTGCACACAATACTCCAAGTGAGGTCTCACGAGAGCAGAGTAGAGGGGCAGGATCACCTCCCTTGACCTGCTGGTCACACTCCTTTTGATGCAGCCCAGAATACGGTTGGCCTTCCGGGCTGCAAGTGCACACTGCCGGCTCATGTTCATTTTTTCATCAACCCACACCCCCAAGTCCTTCTCCGCAGGGCTGCTCTCAATCTCCTCCCCGCCCAGCCTGTAGCTGTGCCTGGCATTGCTCTGACCCAGGTGGAGGACTTTGCATTTAGCATGGTTAAACTTCATCAGGTTGGCATCAGCCCACCTCACAAGCGTGTCAAGGTCCCTCTGGATGGCATTCCTTCCCTCCAACGTATCAACCGAACCACACAGCTTGGTGCCATTGGCAAACTTGCTGAGGGCGCACTCAATCCCACTGTCCATGTCACCCACAAAGATGTTGAACAAGACCGGTCCCAACAGTGATCCCTGGGGGACACCACTCGTTACTGGTCTCCAGCTGGACACTGAGCCACTGAGCACTACTCTTTGCCTGCGGCCCCTCCTACCTAATTATAATGTGTATTTTCCTTTAATCAGTGATGTGCAATTTATTTCACCATTTTCATAAATGTTTTTCAGGTGTGTTTCTTGAAATAAGTTTTTTTATATCACTGAATTATAATTGAATTCTAATGCATAATTGGATATATAATTGAATTATAATAATGAAGAGTCATAAAAATTAATCAAATTTCAATAATTAATTTAATTAGGAAGATTTTAAATCTTTAGATCTACTGTATGAAGAAAAAAAAAAGACCATTAACGTAAAACTCTGGAGATTTCTTCCCTGTGTACATTTAGGAATGCAAGTCTAACAGCTACAAGGCAAAAAAAGTATTTTTTCTACTTTTCCTTGACTGCATTGGCGGCCTCTCACACCAAAGACAGTGTAGGAAGCCAACAATAATAGAAATATTCGTTAGGTACCAAACTGAGGGCATCATTAGAGGCTTTAGAGATAAAAATGGTGTTGCTAAGGAAATTAATATTAAATACTAATGCTGTGAAATTAAATCTGTATTTTATATATTCCTTTATTGTCTTATAAATATAAAAGTTACATCTATACCATTAAGCTGAAGAAGGCCAGGACATTGTCCCAGCATTGGCATTGGCTTGCTCATACTGTTATATCACCAAGGTACTGCTTGACACATTTTTATTCTTCTTTGTTAACACTACTCCAAACAATGCAATTTTTTTAATTAATGTAAGTCAGGACCATTCCTGAAAACAGCATTGATAAAGCCACCTTACGTTAGGAAGATGAGAATTGATCTGTATAGAATGACCTAAACACTGCTTTGTCTCAGGATGAACAGACCATTGCACATTCGGTTTATTAGTGCAGACATAGCTGAGGTCGCTGCTCAGGCCCCCAGACAACCACAAGCATTTTAACTTGCAAACCACATGGAGATAATCACTAAATCACAGAATGGTTGAGGTTGGAAGGGACCTCTGGAGGTCATCTTGCCCACCTATCCTGTTCATGCAGGGCCACCTAAAGCTGTGGACTATGTCCAGATGGCTTTTGAATATACCCAAGGAGGAAGAATCCATCCTCTTGTGTTTCAGTTTGTTCTCATTGCCTCTGGTCCTGTCTCTGTGCACCACTGAAAAAAACCTGTCTTCTTTGAATCCTCCCTTCAAGTATTTTATATACACTAAGATGCTCCTAAGCTTTCTCTTCTCCAGGCTGAAGAGTCCCAGCTCTGTCAGCCTTTCCTTGTAGGAGAGATGCTCCAGTGCCTTCATCACCTTAGCAGCCCCCCCTTCACCTGCTCTCTCCAGTGTCTCCATGTCTCTCTTGTACTGGGGATCCCATAACTGGACACAGTGTTCCTGGTCTGGCATCACCAGTGCTGGGTAGAGGGGAGAGCATATCTTTCTCACTGTGAACTCCAATCTGCAAACAACAGTTTATATCCTCTCACAAATTCTGCATTTTCTAATCTGGAAATGTTTCAGGATTCACCCAAAAGATAGAAAGTTAGTATTCTCTGTGAGATAGTCTGCTCCTTGCTGATTCTGGGCTCTGCCACCGTCACAACCGTTTCATCAGTGCGCATCTCACTTTGTTACTGCTGTGGCTAGCTTTTAGATTGCTTCTCTCAGCACTTTAATCCACACCTGGATCAAACTGTTTGGTTTCCTAAACAGCAGATGGGAAGAAAATTTCTCTTTTAGACTAGGTTCTATAAACAGTGGCAGACTGAACAGAGCCCACTGAGGATGAAGATGAATCCCAACTCTTTTTCCTTTTTTTTCCATTCAGATGCTTTGGTCATTGCTTTTTTCCAGCTTCTTTCCAGTTATGAACTGCTCCCTGATGTCCTCTCTTTAAAAGATATTTCAGAGAATCAGTGTATTGTTAAAAATAATGAAATTAAGAATATGTATTTTTGGAAGGGATGATTGTTCTGCTTGGGTTTTAGTGTATGCACTAAAAGATGAAAGACATTCCTAGTCTTGCTGAAGAAGCAGGAACAATGTGACATGAAAAGCAGGGACATTGGCCATGTGGGTATTGCTAGTCTCCTGCTGGACCTTGAGGTATACCATTTAAAACAGTCTTGGCTCCATGCTGTTTTCTTGGGAGCCATCTAAATGTTATGTGGCTGTCTAAACTTGTCCTCCGCATTCAACGGTCCTGTGCAGACAAAAAAATCACCTCTGAAAAGCAATAATCTCTTCATTAAGTAGGAAACATGGATGACTAGTTTAATTTAGACCATAATGAACAATCTTGCCAAGTTCTCTGTTTCCCACCAGGGAAAGCACCAGATATATTTACAGTCCAATTTAGCCAAACTCAACACATATTTAGAGCAATTCCTATTCAAACTCTTCAGCACATACTTAAGTCACACAATATAATGAAATCTGTAGATGCGTATGAAATTAAGCACATGTTTAAAGATGTTTTTAAAGAGTGGCTCAGTCACTTATGAGTGACTGGAACCTTATGAGATTTACTTCACTGCTTTCCTAGCCTTTTATGAAAAAATGAACTGAATAGGTGTGCAGAGGTCTTGCTTTATGTCATCTAACTTTACCTGTTTAAGACATTAGTTTATTTATCATTACAAAATGTGCTGGGTTTCCAGATTTCAAGGACAAAGTTTTTTTCTGATTTTGGTTTTCTTTTTTTTTTTTTTTTTAAGCTGATTTATTTTTGCAAACCATGTATCCCGTTTAAACCATGACCCCAAATAATCTGCAGTAACTGTTAACTACCTGATCAAATTCCTCTTCACACAAGTATTCAGGCTTTAATGGTATGCTCCTTTGCATCTGTTTTTTAAGCTGAAGTTTCTTCAAAAAGTTTAAATCAGAAACTCTTCTGACTGCTTTATCATTGACCTATACTTTACCTGAAATGCAGTCATTCTGAACTTAGATGCTAGTAATGAATAAAGTGAACTCGTTCCTCCTAATTCTACTCTTTCTTCACATTAGATGCTGTCAACAATAACTTCATATATAGTTATTCTATTATCTTTGCGACCCATCTTCCTGCTTGTTTCTCAAGCAAATCAATTTACTAATATATTACTATAAATGCCAATTCAGGACTACTTATCTCAAGACTCTGATCATAAGCCAAACTTATTTAATGCATCAATCCTTTGATTTTCTTTTTATTGTAAAAAATTTGTCTATTTTGAGGCCAGTCAGTTTAAAGAAAGCTGTAATTTATTTTTTTTTTTCCTTGGCCACCAAGGATATTTTTGCTGTCAGTAGAAACCTAATCAAACCTAAAAAAAGTACTATACCTATTTGACTGAGATCTTAGCCAAGGAAATGCTCAATTCCTAATCTCAGTCTGCTCTGCTGTCCTGGTTTCAGCTGAGATAGAATAAGTTTTCTTCCTAGTAGCCAGTAGAGTGCTGTGTTTTGGGTTTAAGATGAGAATAATGTTCATAACACACTGATGTTTTAGTGGCTGCTGATAGCTCTTACAAAAAGTCGAGGACTTTTCTGCTCCTCACCTTACCCCACCCCACCAGCAAGTAGGCTGGGGTGGGGGCACAAGAAATTAGGAGGAGACACAGTCGGGACAGCTGACTCCAAAGTGATATCCCATACTATATGGCTGACCAAAGGGATACTCCATATTACATGGCATCATGCTCAGCATATAATGTAGGGGGAAAGCTGGCTGGGGGCTACTGCTTGGGAACTGGCTGGGCATCAGTCAGTAAGTGGTGAGCAAATGTATTGTGCATCACTTGTTTTAGATATGCCTATTGTTATTATTATTATAATATTTTTACTATTATTACTATTTCCTCTTCAGTTTCTGTCCTATTAAACTGTCTTTATCTCAACCCCAAAATTTTACTTTTAGTTTCCCCACTGTGCTGGGGAGGAGTGAGCAAGTAGTTGCATGGTGTTTAGCTACCTGGCAGGTTAAACTACAACACCTGCCCAAAACCCACCAGAAATTCCAGAAGATATACTATGAGTCTTTGATATTTTTGTCCAAAGAATTTGTTCACACTTAACAGTGTTTCTAATTCTAGCAGTCTGAAACAAACCTCTTATATTAGAAGAACAGGCAGAAAAAAACGTGGAAAACTTGTTAATTTTTATTTTTTTAAGAAAATACATGCATCACTTTGGTGTGGAAGTCTTCAGCATTTGGACATCTTCAGTTTTCACAATTTGTGAAAACCCAAATGTGAAGATGATATTGTCATGGTAAGTCATTGCATTTTCCAGTCATTTCACAGGCAACAACAGTGTAATATCCTGAAAGACTAGCAGGTGCCTGAACAAAACGTAGGATGGTGGTAGTGGTAAGGACTGTTAACCTGTCTATGACAAATGCAGCAAGCTCCCATGAAGGAAGCATGACTCAGTCCTCTGGCACGAATTGTCTAGAAGCAAGCTATTGGAGACAGTGGGAAATGAAACTAACGAAACTGAGCTTCACTCTGATTTCACTTTCTGTGGCACCAGATTTTGTTAATATATGGAATAAGAAATATTTTCAATACAGAAAACAAGGTAGTTATTAATCTAATCATAGCTTTCAAAACAAATTTTTTCTGCACCGTTAGCAGGCTATTGTAAGCAGGCAGAGGTCATGAATGTTGCTAGTGAAGGCACAGAATATTTTTTTAAACAGGAGAAGAAAACTTTCTTGATTGTCCCCTGCTTTGCTATATTGTATTATGATGCACAAGCACAGGGAATGAGAAAATAAGCTCTTGTGAGAGGAAAGCAAGAGAGAGTAGATCTTTTTGTTTACAAACAATAGAGAGAGGGGCATACCTTGGCCTTCTTGTTCCTTTTCAACTGGAATAAGGGTAAAAGACAAAACAGCAATCAACTCATTTGACACAGATAGGAAATTTGTTTTGAGAAAGAGCAGCCAGAGAGAAGGAGAAGCAGAACATAATTAAGATATGAAGATGTAAACTGTGATTTTATAGTTTTATCATTCTGTTATTTTGTCAAAAGTAAGAGCAAGCTGTCTGCACCTGCTATATTGAGAGGTTGTGATGAAGGCATCAGGAAACATGCCCTACCATACTAAAAACCACATGCAGACACCTCTCTGAACTAGCAGTTGGAGGCCAGGCCAGGTAACATACATGTCTCAAAATGAAAAGAGACGACCACGCTGAGGGGCTGACATGCACAGAATATTTAAATTTCTTTTATAGTCATTGAGCTGGTAAACTTCCCTCACTGTGTTACTGGTGTTTGGGTGTCTTTCACCATACCCCAAATCACTTTGGAAGCAGAATTCCTGTCTATTCCTGTAGACAAGATTACAAAGCAGCTGTCTATTCACTAGCATGAGTAACGTGTAGCTGGGACTCATAGTGTATGAGACTGAGCAGGAGTGTTATAAAGCACGCATCAGGTCTTTGCTGTTCAGGCAGTCATCAGCCCTGTGGGGAGAGGTGGATCTGCTGTGCTCCTTGGAACAGTGTGGCCGATGCCACAGGGTTGCCTCCCTCATCTCTGCCTTTTTAATTCCCCTAGGAATTTATCCCTCTTCACATCAGTATTTTTCCACTTGGATTCTAAAACAGCTTTTACAATCTCACTAATTACCCTCCATGTTTTCACTTACCCTGTCTAGCAGAGTGGCATTTCTCACACTTTTCAGCATTTTATGCTTAGCAAGGCTGAGGCAATGCCACGCTGCTGTACTGCATCAGTGCCACCTCACAGCAGCTCACACCCTGGGCTTAGAGCCACCAGCTCATCCGCCAGCACATAGAATCATGGAATGATTAGCGTTGGAAAGGACCTTAAGATCATCTAGTTCCAACCCCCCTGACATGAGCAGGGACACCTCAGGCTAGACCAGGTTCCTCAAGGCCCTATCCAGCCTGACCTTGAGCACTGCCGGGCATGGAGTGTCTACCACTTCTTTGAGCTGCCTGTTCCAGTGCCTCATATCCAATTGGTGATCAGCTGAGTGCTCTTTGGGCACCACTGACTGTATTGACTAGATTCTGCCACTATAATGTGCACTTAGATACCTTGGCCATATATAAAACCCGCAGGTAGATATCCTGGCCCTGAATAGAATCTCTGTCTGTTTGGTCTGTTTCTATCCTATTAACTGCAGCCCAATTCCAGAGATCTGATTTAGTCACACATATGCTGTTTCTTTCTGGTGCTGAGATTATTTATGTAGAACGCATTGTCATCAGAATGCCAGCATTACAAAGAGGGTCAGTATGCACCAATCTTTTCCTCGTTAATTGTGGAGTTTTGTTGTTGGTGACTTTCCTATTAAGATTTTTCTAGGAAAACGCTAACAAGTTTCCTCTATTGAAAAATGTGTGAAACTTTTTCTTTGGCTAAAATAAGTCCATTCTCCTTTTAGTTTGCTGTTATTTTTTGTACCTCTCCAGTTTTCTTCCAGATGTTTCCAGCTGTTTCTACCAAGATATTCTGGACATTCTGCCACGGATGGCATGGTCTAGTGTGATGTGCCCCTGCCCATGGCAGGGGAGTTGGAGCTAGGTGACCTTGAAGTCCTTTCCAACTCTAACCATTCTATGATTCTATGATTCTGTGATTCTAAGAAAGTATTTATACCTGCTCAGACACTGTAACTATACTTCCCTAATGGAACCAGATGATATATTTTATATATATTTTTTTTTTAATTTAGTGATCAGAGGAGGTCCCTGATGACCCAGAAAGATGTCTGGGAATGGCCAGCATATCTTCACCATATGCAAATTTGTTTGACTAATGTAATTGATTTCTTATGAAGTGCTTTTGATGTGGTCTCCCTTGTCCTCTTTGCAGCCAAATTTGTGACATATAATTTGGGAGTATGTACTGTAAGATGGACAGAAGACTGGCTGGTACGGGAGAGGGCTTGAACAATGAAACTTTAGCTACTAAGCACTCGGTTCCCACTTTGAATACTTCAGTTTTGATGAGCTCTCATCTGACCCAATCACTGTATACCTCTTAATGACAGGAGCAGAGAGCATTTCTGAAATGTACCTTCCAGTTTTGTTTCATCTGAGAAGACTGAAATTTGCCTGAACAATAACTGGGGACAATTTTGAAATGAGCTTGAAAAAGCTCCCTTCTAATCTGAGATAAAACAACATGCAGAGTTATATCATGCTAGGCAGAAACCGGAGACTTAGAAGGATTTTTTCTGAAGACACCAAGTCAACATAGTTGTATGTGCTATCAACCTGGTTCAAAAAAGCATGTAACAATTCTAGTCTTGCTTCTCATCCGTCAATCCTTTCTTCCTCAGGGTTTTTTTTTTTGTTGTTGTTGTTGTTTGTTTGTTTGTTTTGTGTTTCTTTAGCCGGGAGTATATGTGGCTGTAAAGTTTTGATTTTGTTCTTGGTTTGTTTTCAAAAGACATTACAAAATTGTTTAGCTTCTAGGAGTCACATCAGAAGCAACTGCTTACATGGATTGAACGCTACTCGGCAGCTTCCCTGAGGACATACTGTAGGACAGATATATTATAAAAAATCGCAAGAATTGTTTAACATTACAGCTCTGGACACAGGCATCTGTAAACCTCTTCGGCTTCTTATGAGATCTTTGTGAGAACTTCACATTGGGAGCCACTGAGTAGAAGTAAGGTAGAAAGAACACTTGTTTAATAGCACAGGCAGTACTTGGACAGTTAGAAAACTAGTACATGTGGCACTTAACTCACACTTTGAAACAGTGTGATATGCTGATGAGATAGCTATCCATTTCCTCTGTAAAAAGATGCTTACTAAGGATAAAAAGAGGCAGGAACATTACACTTGTGATCTTTATCTTGTGAAATACTTGTCCCTTTCTTGACACCAAACATTATATTTCTCATAGAAATGCTTTGATTTATTCTGCACTTTCTTGATCAGCTGTTTCTACATTAGAAGTGTGCTTCAGTACTTTAAATGTCTTGTTTGGGAGGAAAGTGGTGGGCAGGGGAAGTTAAGGGCCGGGGTGGAGAACATAGACTTTCCTGGGAAAATGCTGAAGAAAATTATTTCAAACAGTATTTGTGAAGTAAGATTAGAGTTTATATGTAAATCTTTTATCTGAAACTGAAGTAGCATCTGCTTGTTCTCATTTTAGGGAAGATAAAAGAAATCATAATTCTTAGATATCCTAAGATATCATTAGACAAGAAATCTTAGCTAATCTAAGATCTAATGCAAAGATTTAAGAATCGTGTTTTTCTTAAAATTAGTCCATTAATTTATGTGCAAAAGCTCCTTGTCAAATAGAGGACAATCAACCAACCTTACCGTTGTTCAACAGGTGAACATTTTATCAGTATTTAAAACCTGAGAGGAAAGACAGTAGACAAATTGCAGCTTTGATGCAAATATTAAATATGACATTGGTGCTAATACAGGACCTTGTTATCCCCTCCCTTCACAGCTAATATTTGAATAGGTTTTCCTGATGCATTCTGCCTGTCCTGGAAATAATTCATTACACACAAGAATTATTAACCTGTTCATTTTTTTTAACAATGAGGAATATTACCAATAATTTACTGAAAGTTCAAAAAGTAATAAATGAAGGTGCAAGCAATTCCCCCATAGCCTTTATGATACCTACAAAAATCATGATTTATCAAAAAAGCATGATTTTTCATGTTAGAAGCCAGGCTGGTTGCTTTTGCTACACTGTGTTCTTTCAGAAATCTTTCTACATTTAATGATTATTTTAATCAGTGCACCTGATATTCAGTAAGATATAATTCACAGATTAGCTATATTCCTTCAATTTAAAAACTAGATATCTATAAGTTAAAATACTGTCTCCAGTTGTGATAGCTATAAGCTATCATAGAATCATAGAATGGTTTGGGTTGGAATGATCATCTAGTTCCAACTCTCCTGCCATGGGCAGGGACTCCTCACACTAGACCATCATAAGCAGTTTTGGCATTGTATCTCTGCTTTCTCAAAATTTTAAAAATTAGAGAATTTTCAGCTTGTTCCCACTTTTGTGTTTAAGCGAAAGCTACAACAGTGCTTGAACGTGAAACTGTTCAATCTCAGGGATGACAATTCTTTTTCTTGAAAATAAGATGTTGGGGATATTTTTGTTCTGAAAAAATATTATCAGCCTTACTGTTGCAATCAGCACTGATGATAGGAATTAAAGTAATTTTAATTTTATTTATATATATACACACATACGCATTTATAAATTTGCATCTGCAGAATATGCTCCAGTGGGCTTTTAAACACTAAAATATAGAATGAGTTACATAATTCTTCTCCTTATTAGCCAAGTTACCTCTGATGACAGAGAAGAACACCACCAAAAGGTGAATGTAAGAGCTTAATTTTTATTACACAAACTGTTCAGCTGTGGTTAGGCAAAGTGGTATGTAAAAATAAAAAGAAGCATAGAAATGTTTTTCTTGCAAACAAAATAGGAAGGCACAAAATCGTGCTCAATGTCAGAGGAAATACTGTCTGGATATCTGAGAACAGAATCTTTCAGCCTGGTTCTTTGCCTACAAGACTCTCAATGCCTGCACTTTTGAGGACATACTGTATGTTGGATAATCATTATGAGACTATTATAATGTATTATTGTAAAATAAAGTGCTGGGTGTCATGGTTTCTCATGAATATACAAAACAATGGAATGGAAGTAATCAGGATGAAATCTTTATATTTGTTTTTTTCTCAGAATGTGCAGTAATGTACATTGAAGTTTATTGATTTATGTTCTATTGCGTGACATTGACTTTGTAGTTATGAAAGAAACATTTTTTTAATTTTTATAAGGATTTTTCTTCCCAATTTCAAACACGTGGGCTAGGATTACATTTCATAAAGATGTTATATGAAAAAAAACCCAGCACTGAAAAAGATAATCATCTTAATTGTCTGAGAATTTTATGAATAGTGATATATAGGTATATTTGAGACTAATCATAAGTGTTGAGTGGTTAATTCAGCTACAGCTTACAAGTGTGGGAAGCAGGAGTTTAATAATGCCATATCTAGAAGAAAACAAACAATATCAGGAAACACCAATTAAGCAATCTCCTCTCAAGTGCTCTCCTGAGAAGTTATTTAAAGACAAGTCATTTCCTGTATGACAAAACAATAGATTTTAAAAAAGAAAAGGACAAGAAAGAATGTGAAGTACAAGACAATGAAAAGCAGTTGTCTTTTGGCACCATCTGTTATATAAAGTATCTCCATTCTCATTAGACAATGTAGGTAATTGTGTATACTGTCTTAAACAACTGTTTGGAACACCACCCACCACTCGGTGAAAAAGATGATCCAACACTGTCTAACACCATCTAATGCTGCCATTCTTTGAGTTATTGAAATGCTAGCAGTCTTGTTTGGGATCTGCTTTGTGGGGATTCTGGCTTTAAGTCATTATAAGTAGCCCCATTTGCTGCAACAGAAGTGTAACCATCCGTGCTGAAGGATTGGCTTTCTAGTGCAGTGGTCTGTTAATTTTAAAAGACAAAAACCTCAGGCACTGTATTTCCTGTTAATTTTTTAATTTATCTTTTCTTCCCTGGTTCCCCTATGATTCATGCTCATCAGCCACTGTGGGGATGAGATGTGACTCAGGTGACTGACTCCACTTATTTTGTACCATAGAGATATCTTCATATTATGCAGTGAGGCCATTACTGTTCCATTAAAATGTGTCTTTTTTTCTTCATATATTCTGCATCATTAACTGAATCACTACTCTGTAAAAGTCTTTGGACTAGACCTCTGTGAGGTTTAGATGTACATTCTCTCAACAGTCTCCACCACGTTTGGTGCATTAAAAAAAAAATAAAATACCCTTTTCCACTGATCTTGATGTATTTAATATGATGGGAAGTTGGAGCTGAAGGTTTAAACTGGTCCTTTGGCTTTGCTTATTAGTACATAGCAAATATATATATAATTACAAAGACGGTCCTGGAGAATTATATGTTATCCCACCATCTTCATACACTGCCTACCTCCTGTGTTAAAAGTGCTTTTGCACAAACTGGGTCTACAGTGGTGATCTAGGCTCACAGATCTGTCCCACTGATGATAGTTAAGTTGGAAGAGAGTCCAGTTTACTGTGCCTGTTGGGTGCTACAGTAAATTGTTTAATAGAAATAAGATCAAATAAAGATTTGCTTTATCTCTTAAAATCAAGAAATCTGATTTCCAAAGCAAGTAAGGTATATGCTGTGTTGGCCACATTTTAGTATGTAGTAACTTTAACTACCATAAACTTCAGGAGTACTACTTTGCTCAGAATTAAACATGTATTCAGAAACTTTCTTTAATTTGGGTTCAAATCTTTGATCTTTCTCATATACTCCTGTAGATATAAATGGATTTTGTGTGAGAAGTTGAAATAGGATGAGCTTGTCTATAAATAAATAAATAAATAGACTTAGTTCACTATTGCAGGACTAGGTTTCTATCAACCGTTATTTCTGTGTTTATCTTATCAATGTCTCATTTCAAAAGCATAATAAGATGTGGTAGCTGGAACTCCAGTCCAAATATCTTGCCATGGTTAGTCCTTGAATAACTTAATCAATAAAATTAAAAGATGATAACTCTGGTATGATAGTTCATGTGCTGTTTGTGTCCTGGTGCCGCTTAAATAGGATGAAGAAAAGCACTTCTGTTTAGAGTACTCTCTAGCTCACTGGTAGAGACCTACTTTACCCCCAGGAAATAGGGCACATAGATTTGAATTCCCTCATGTTAGTGAATGCATTACCCACAAAAATAAGTACCTCTCTATTGTTTCTGTATGGTGATGGTAAGAGGCTGTGCTTCTTGATGGATTTAGTGCTGTTCGTGTGATTCAGTATCCTCCCAGTATGTTGCCCAGGATAAGGCTCTCTGCATCATCTCTGGGTTACAATGAAGTTTAGAAGAGAGGGGTGTGTGTAAAATATTTGCTGAGAATCATTAGAACATTAAAGAGAATAGAATTTTTAAAGTCTCTCTCGTGTATATTAATAGGCATGGCAAATGGGATTTCTTTTT
Source organism: Amazona ochrocephala (assembly GCA_039720435.1). NCBI lineage: Eukaryota > Metazoa > Chordata > Aves > Psittaciformes > Psittacidae > Amazona > Amazona ochrocephala. The sequence goes on from CM077878.1 coordinate 27,685,140, forward strand.
CCTATCTTGTTCTTACATTTCTGTTTCTCCCTCATTTCTTTTTCATCTTGACTAAAACCATAGTAAGGTTGTAGCTCTGGCAGTGAACCATAGCTCCCAAGCTCAGTGATCTGAGAGATTTCTGAAAAAGAAACTTATTAAAATGAATCTAGAGTTCTTTTTATGTTAGGAAGATGGGGGGTTAGAAAGGTGAAAAAAGGGAGAAGAAAAATACTTTGTATGAGACTGAAGAAGACCCACATCAAATATGGATGACTTGGCAAATTTGGATTAAGCGTTACTGCCAAACATTGTGACTGTAAAGCAGTTTTAGGGATTTTTTGAATTTTCTACAGTAAGCAGTATGACAAATAAATATATAAAGGAATTCATTCGGAGTGTTCCAACATGCTGTCAATGATGGTAAATAAAGAAACGCTCTGCATAAGACTGTCAGTCTTATACATTTACTGGGAATTGATTTAATGGACTATAATTAAGTGTAAAATTGGAAAAGAGAAAAATATAATTATGAGAAAAATCTTATAGCTAGGTTTCTGAGTTGCCAAAAACCTCATAAGGCTGCAATTTCACAACAAGATTGGTTCCAGAAGTGGAGATTGGGAATAAATATTTCCAAAGAGTGGAAATGTAAATTAAAAAATTAATTAAGAAACACATTTTGTCCTAATATATTCTCTATTAATAATTATAAACTAATTGCAGAGCTATGGTTTAGAAATCAACTGATCAAAAGATTCTTAATGAATTAACTTCAATAGTAAAACTGTATCTAAGGATATTTCAAACAGTTGATCTATTTTGGTGCATTATTTCATGATAATTGCACATAAAATGCTCTGGATATGTGGCTGCTGAACAAGAAATATTATGGCTACTGCAAATCAGTTTTTTTGCAAGTATCATGTAAATATTCCAGCACCCTAACACATCTATTGTCACTTTTTTTTTTTAGATTGTTTTTTGACAAATGGTCTGTATTTTCAGAGATTTTGTTATCACTTATCCTATATATCAAAAAAAGCTGTAAGACAGAATGACTCTTCCCTTGTTCCCAAACTAGCTGTACCTAGGGGAAGTAATGGATACTATGGCAGCAAAAGGAAATCACTATTCTACACGCAACTGGCTCAGAGGCATATTTAAGTCTTTGGACTGTCTTTGGGGTAGGTTTATTATAGTGCCAAGTCAGCATGATAAGTGCTTACATTAAAGAATTTTTGTTATAAGATGTAAGTGCAATGGAGCCTTTAAGACAGATAGCAAAATGAATAGTGGTTCTGAAGATTCACAACTAAGGAAGGCAACCAGTCAGAGACAGTGACAGGCTCAATATGAAAACATGAGCTCTTTCTTAAGAGAGTTGGTGTTGATACCAGGTGTATGACACATTTGAAACTCTTGTCACATAAGACTCCTGTCTGGCATAGAAATGTGCTGATTATAGGAGGTAGTGATAGAGCCAACTCTATAGCATTTATGTTTGATTAGAAGTCTGTTACTGATGGGCCACAACGATGGCCTGCGTGCACCGGTGGCCTGAATACCAGCTACTTTAGGAGCCAATATTATGAAGTAGTTGCTGAGTGCCGTCAGCATGCCTGAGATTGGAAGCATACAAGAATGAAAATGGTACATTTGGGTACTACCATGAAAAAGAAGTCCAGAAAAGATAGAGTAGCAAAATGTTAGCAAATTTATAAATTAAGTTGTTCCAGTTAAACAAGCCTCTTCAAAGTTTTAGGAAAATCATTTTATATTTAAATAATGTTACTTTATGCTTTTGTATGGAACAGTTTAGGATTTTTTTTTTTTTTTAATAATTAAATGGATCAAAATGACATTTTGCAGGGAAGGAAGAGAGAAAATGAAGAGTGAACTAAAATTAAAAATTCAAATAATGCTTTCATGGAGACCCTTATGAAAAGTCTGGATAATGCTGACAGTTTTTTTCAGTGGGGAAACTACTTTGGTAAATATATAACAACAAATAACAATAAAAAATTGGTTTATAGAAGAATTGAGCCTTTAAATACTTCTATTGCAACCACCTTGACACAGAACTTGGTACTTCGTTGGTAGAAACTGTATACTTTCTATATTTTTTTCTGCTTATTTGTTTTGTTTTATAAGGATGAGTACTATTTATTTATTTATTTATATTATAGTATTTATTTTATCTTAGTAGCTAAAGGATATAACTGGGCTGGATGTTATTCCCAACCCTTTGTAAGTACGAGTGGGAAGGATTGTTCAGAAACACATTGAAGTGTTATTAGTATCTACAGAAGCTATTTTATGAGGAAACTTACAGATAAACTTTCTAAATATAAGTAAGCCTTATAATATGTTTAAGAAAAGGTCAAATTGTAGCCGATAAACTACCTATGGTTCACAAAGTGGCTGACATGAAAACTCACTGCAAATACTGCTTTATTTTTTTTTTCTTTTGATGCTTAGACTTTATGCCCAGGTGTATTAATCTCTATCATTCGGACATGTGTTCATGTGTATCCCAATGGGCATTCGTCTGATTGCACAGGGCAGTTCACTGTATAGCATCCTGGTTATGGCTGTAATCTTGTTTTGGCTCATATCTTAGTGTGACATGTAAAAGTGCTTTATTCCTAGGAAAAGCTTGCAAAATATTCCACATTTTAATACACCTATGAAATTATTTATCCTTATTTATGTGGGTGTATTTATGCCTATACATATAGATAGGTAGATTGATCCCATCTAAGCAGAAGTTTTTCAGTTCAGATATCTTTACTTTTCTAAATCATCTAGATTTGCATGAAAAAAACTTTTTAAAAAATCTCTAGATTTTTAAAAGATTAGATTTTTAAATCTAGAGATTATACTGTGGAAAAATTACTGTGTATGCAATAATGACTGAGTAGTTAGTCATAACAGCTTCTGTCTTGCATTAGTGCATGTATATCTCTGAATTCAAAGTAGCAGCAGTTATTATAATTGATGTTTTGGTTTATAAGTACAATTGGGCATACCATTCACTAGTAACAACACTGTGTTTAGCAAATGGAAATTGAATTCTGATTTAATATCTTATCTGAGAGGAGTTAAACAGAGAAGAGAGAGCAGTTTTGGGGCTGTTAGATGAAAATAAAAATTCAATGTCAGGCACTGAATTAAATTACACAGTCAAACTAGTAGAACAAACTTAAGATAAAAACTGATTGCAGGTATTTGCAAAGTCTACTGGCAAACATCTGGTTATGCTTTTGTCCTTCAGGTATGATAGATTTTGCTAAGAACAGCACGATCAACAATCCCATAAGAGCAAATTGGCCTGGGAGAAAATTAGAAGGTAAGAGAAAAACATCTTTATTTATTCATCTTACTCTGACTTTTTCTGCTACTGGGTTTGCTTGCAGTGAAATATTTCAGAAGTGAATTCTGCTTAGTGCTTACCATGAAAATGATTTTGTTCTGTGTAGTTTTTAAATATTTTTTGATAAAAGGAAAATCTACTAGTACTTTCCAATAATTGCTGTCAGTTAACATTCAATGTACTGGGGTTGTGACTAGTGATCACATTTAAAAAAACTAGGTTTATATTAGATAATATGCATATTTCTTACTTTCAAAAAGGAATGGGTGTAAGCCAGAGACTAGAGGCTAGAGACTGACAGTTATTGTGAACAGTTTAATGGAGATCATACTAGCAACCAAAATCCATCTTCCCCCTCCCTTCAGTGCCCTAAGTATCTCTGCCATATTTACCTTCTATGCAAAACAAGATGACACATGCTATTAATTGAACTTAATGTTCAGGTAAAATATTTTAACCATTTTTTTTTCCTGGAATGAAAATTGGTAATACTAGGGCATCCATTTTGGCATGTACAAATAAAACTGTGTCCATCTGCTACTTGATTTGTACTGAATAGAGTAGCTAGGCAGAATATATTTAACTTATAAACTGCTCAGGGTGAGTTTGTACAAACTGTAAATGTGCGTTAGGTAACCATTTCCTTTGAAAGTAAGTTTTTATTGTACTTAAATATATGAACATTTATTCTGATTGTATTAGGGATGAAGATACTTAAAGATGGGTTCCCATTCTTAAATTTGGTTGCATACCTGAATTGCTTCTTGGTTTTAAGTATAAGAGAGACTAATATCGAGATTCATTTAGGAATCAGGCTCTCTGACTATATTATGTTGTGCTTTGCTTTTTATGGACTGCATTCACCTATGTCCTGGTGTAGTGGTTTGTCTATAAACCCATACAGTCGCTCTCTCACTCACTTCCCCCTCTTTCTTCCCTCCGCTCCTGGAGGGATGGGAAGGAGAACTGAAAGAATGCAACTCCCACAGGTTGAGATAAGAACAGTTTAGTAACTAAGGTATAACACAAATCACTACTGCTACCACCAATAATAATAATGACAAGAGAAAATACAAGGGAAAAGAACACAGTTTCTCACCATCCAATATCAAGCCTGAGCACACAGTGCACCCCCACCAGTGCCCCCCACCATGCACCCTCACCACCCTTCCAGGTCTCTGCTCCCCGTTCTACATCCTGGACGTGACGTGCTGTGGTATGGAATAATCTCTTTGGTCAGTCTGGGTCAGGTGTCCTGTCGCTGCTTCCCCCCGGCTTCCCCCCTTCCCTGGCAGAGCATGAGACTCAGCAAGTCCTTGGCCAGCCTAAACATCACCAAGCAGTAACTGAAAACACTGGTGTTATCAGCACTGTTCCCAGGCCCAAAATCAAAAACACAGAGCTGCACCAGCTACCAAGCAGGAGAAAAATGACTGCTACTGCTGAACCCAGGACACCTGGGCAGAAATCAAAATTATTTTCTTCATTTATGACACCAGAGACGTTGTTATCACTATTGCTTTAGCACATTACATTAAAGGTGGTGACATAACACATGAACAGAATAAGCTTATGTTAAGCTGCATATAAGCTGTATATATTAAAATAAGTATATATTAAGCTGTCCAGATATCTTGATCTCCTTTGCAGATTTCAGTGGGAAATACTTCTAGTAGGTATAATCCTTTCAGCCTCCATTCCCACAAAATCTGTTACCCCATAGTCCCTCCAGCATGTCCATGCCTCAGGTCTCTATCTTTTCTCCTCTATACTCATGTTTCCAGCAAGCCTCAAACAACCAGTTCTAATGCCACCCTGCTCTAATACAAGTCCATGTCATGTCCAGATTTACCGTGTGTTTTATACAGGCTACACACTTGTTCTTTGCTCTGCCTATTACTTCTAAACCAAGTACTTAAAATACCCAAATGCAAAATACTTAAAACAGTTTTGCCCAGCTCTGATTTTCCTTAACTGACCATGGTGAAGCTGTTTATGGCTGTGGGGTTGCCTTCATGAGCCTAGTTCCTTTTTATCATTCCATGCCTGCATTCTGTTACAATGCACCATGTCTCAATTTTTCAAGTCACTTACTGTCATACCATTAAAGTTCCTGCAGCTATAGTGAAAGCCCAGTTCAGTGCATGAATATCTGAACTGGATAATGTATAAAACAGACAAAACGTATGAAGCCATGATGCGTAAGCTTCAGGAAGCATCTACAGAGGACATAGACATCAAGGTCAAATTCAGATTCAAATCTTATTTTAGATCCAAATAGAATAGCTGAAGAGGTTTTTGCTCTGGAGCATTGCTTGAGGCTAGACACAACTGGCTTCTTCCATCTGCTGATGGGAGGACTGTTTGAGCTCTCCAAATTTGCCATGCTGTCTGTTTATACACCTGGCTGGTTTTGTGTGTAATGGATTAGGCTGTACTTACGCTATTTTTTCCGATAGGGTAGCAGCCCACTAAAGTGGTAACACATAGCTAGGGGAGGATATAATCTCTGATGAATTCTTTTGTTTGCAAAGTGGACGCTGTGAAATTTCCAGGCAAGTTTTATTTTGATACAAAATTTGATCAATTTTTTTTGCAATTAAAAAGAAATATTTTTGCCATCAGGTTCAAGCCACTCACAAATTTTCAGTTCTCCAATTCATATCACAGGTACTAATATATCTTTAAACCTAGTAGTTCTCCTTCATTCCCAGGTCTAATTGTTCTAACTGAAATGTAAAATGAAGCAGTAAATACCTGCTTGAGGCAGACATCCAGAATGCAGGTTTTCACCCTCAATGATTGTAAGCCATGATAGCAAAGGAGATCAGCAAGCAGAAAAATTGATTTGCAATTGGAAGTGAGGGGTAACCAGCTATAGGTTCAATAGATTTGATAATTAGGTAGAGCTGGAAGAGGTATTGGATATACTTGTCCTCTAAAGATCTATTTTGAATTAATTATTTATTTTTCATGCCTCAATTCAAATACAAAAGATGGAAAAAGTGATTTCATCTTATATCTGCTGTAAAGGCTAATGAGAGAAATCTAAAATCTGGAATGTTTAGGTTGATTATCAGGAAAATGTTTTCTGACAATGAAATATATTGTGCTTTGGGATTGTCCCAGAAGGCAAATAGCAGAAGCCTAACTTCTTGGGTCATGCTGTTAAGTAAAGAGAGGTCAAGAAAACACATTCTGTGAAGGAGTCTCATAAAGCAGGAATAAAAGGTGATTATCTGAGAATCCAGTTCATCTGTAAATGCTGTGATTCTGTGATCCAATTTTATTTGATTTAAATAATGTTTAGTGCTTCTTGGAGAAGTTTCTGTATTATCAAGGCAAGATAAGAGGCACTAACACAGCAGAAAGAAAAAGAACAGCAGCAACTAGAAAAAACTCCTCATGTCACTAATTAATCATAGTGAGAGTTTTCTTCCAATGGTGCCTTATTTCCAAACACTGACATATGGTGCCCACATAACCAGTTTGATTTGCACTATCACATTCATACATCTGCATATCAGATAGATGTTTTGCTTTTGTAAGCTGGTGGCCAGGATTCTGGCAGGGGGTGTCTAAGATAAAGGTCACCCAGAGGTACTACACAGCTTAGGTAAGGGAAGTCAGAGGACAGCAAGCATTAACTTCTATTCAGTCCATTATTTGCACGTTGAAGGGGCAGATGTGCAATCTGGGAAGTTTTCCAAATTCATTTTTGAGAACATTAGGTGCTCTCAACATTAGGCGTACTAAGCAAATTCCTCTTTGCAACAATTTCGCCACCAGCATTGTAGATGAGCCGCTTTCAGGATGAAAATAGATGGCCGAGAACTTGGGCCAACCCAAGCAATTTGGGGATAAAATTACTTAAAAACTTTACAGAGGGGTTTTACTCACTCTCTTTGTTTTACTTAGAGTTCTTCAAGCCTTTGAACACTTACACAAAACATCTTCTTACATGGGGTGTTACTGGGAAAAAAAAAAAAAAAGTGTGTGACAAGAAGCTGAAAAATGTTTCTGAAAAATTCTGTGTACCGGACAATGAATATCTTACCCTAGCTATTTATCTGATCAAAGAGTTTCTAAATATTCAGACTTGCTGCTACTTATCCTTGCTATTTTTTTCCTTATTTCTGTTTTACTTGACCTTGTTCTTTTTCTCTTTCACTGGGGTTCTTTCTGCAGTGTACTTTGAAGAGTGATACAGGGGATAATGACTTTAGAAGAGAATAGATTTAGATTAGATGTTAGGAAGAAATTCTTTACTACGAGGAAGGTGAGGCACTAGAATACCTTTCCAGGAGAAGTTGTGGATGCCCCATCCCTGCACGTGTTCAAGGCCAGATTGGATGGGGCTTTGAACAACATGGTATAATAGAAGGTGTCCCTGCCCATGGCAGGGGGGCTAGAATTAGATGAGCTTTAAGGTCCTTTCCAACCCAGAATACTCCATGATTCTATGATAGCAACTGACAATTAGAAAATGGCCTATAAACATACCCATGGGAGGACAGGTGATTGCATTAAACAACCTTCCATTATTTGAGAACACTGCCAGTCTAGCAAAACAATCAAGTGTCCTTACATCAACAACCTCGGTAATGCCCAGAAGTTGTTGATTTTATGGTGTGCTTTCAAGTTAAGTACATGAATAAACATTGCTTATATTGGAGCTGTTTTCAGCAGAGAGAACAACAGTATTATATTCAAATATTTCTCCAAAATAAATTTTAGCCCATATTGTCTTCTTAATATTGACCACTGTATAGCATAGAATCATAGAATCATAGAATAGTAAGGGTTGGAAAGGACCTCAAGATCATCGAGTTCCAACCCCCCCGCCATGGGCAGGGACACCTCCCACTAAACCATGCCATCCAAGGCTATGTCCAACCCCACCTTGAACGCCGCCAGGGATGAAGCATTCACAAATTCAACAAAGTTCTCAACAGTAATGAAAAAGGTTCCCTGTGTCTTATAAATTGATCACATTAATGATTTGTGCTCACAGCATCTCTAATAATTCCCAGAGCAGAAAAAACATGCCTATTCTAATAATTCTAAGGGGATTCTATGTTTACATCATTGCATATACAAAGAAGCTGTGTAGTCCTCTAAGGCTCTTCAGCTCTAACTAATTAAACAGTGATTGTGCTGAAAATGGCTGATGCCTCATAGACACAAACAGCGATGGAAGAGCCTTCTAACTATGTAGCTGCCTATGGGCACTGTGCCACTGAGCAAGAGAAAAGGGAAAGGGAGATAGGGAATTGAGCTGAGGGAACTCCAGCCCCAAACTATAGAATTAGTTCCCCTCAGAATCAAGGATAGCCTCAAACCCCATTGTTTACTGCTTCCAGCAAGTGGCACATTTTGTTGACCTTATTTTTTTTAGTAAAATAGTACAGGAATATGCACATAGACCTTATAAAAACAAATGAAAACCCCAAATCAAATGAAAACATTATTCATCCATTTATTTTCCCCCTGGGAAGGCGGTGTGAGGAGAAGTGAGCCATGCATAGCAGATATTAGAAACACTGTTTTCATGCAGTAGTAATAGGCAAGACAGATGCTGTTCCACTTTGCAGAAAAGATGTAAGTGATGGACATGGATGTACACAGTAATGTAGATTATCTGTGGACCACAGCGTTATGTAGTACTTCAACACCTTGCAGTTCACATGTAGATATAGAAATAAGGTCCAAAATACTGTTTACTTCTTACAAACTTCTCTATGAAGTTGTCAGCCATGATAGATGCCCATTTTTCTTACAATACTTGGAGGGAGAACGTGTCATGACAGATGTATATTTTTAGTAGCCAGCTTTGAGGAGAGCCACCATAATCATCCAGAAGAGACGAATGTGTGAAGAGTTTGGTGGGATGACTAAATAGTGATCTAACTCAGAGTACTTACTATTTTCTCTTCCTTTCTCTGGGTATCTGAAATATGAATATTCTTGCAATGTAAATCAGCTAATTTTCATTTGTTAAGAGACAGAGATAACTCCTACTACACTACTTTAAATAGTCTAATAGTCTAGTGGCTAAATGATTCAACTGGAAATTCAAGTTCAAATTCTTTATTGACAGTAATGGCTTGAATTGTATCATCTACACTCAGGAGGTTATTTCTCTGACTACCAACCTATTTGACTGCAGCTGGCAACTTTGGGCAGTTTTTACTTCAGTTGGCTTAAGACATTTAACATTAGGTAAAAAAATCTAAGCAATTTTTGTTATGTTTCTTCTGCTTAAAAGACCTGAAGAGTGACTTCAAGTGACTAATTTCTAAAGTAGATAAGACAAACAAATATTTTTGCTGTTAGGGTTTTCAAACACTGGCACAGGTTACCCAGAGAGGATTTGAAGTCTTCGTCCTTGGAAGCATTCAAAGCCCAACTGTAATGCTACTTTGCACTTGACTTTTCTATAGAGTGTACTCTAATTTTAGATTCCTAACATAGATGAGATGAATCTTAGCTGTTGTCAGCTGCACCTGAAATTCAGAGTGGCAAGCTAAGACATAGCTAGAGGTGGAGGAAAATAGTTAGGTATACGGTGAATTGAAGGACACAGACCAATTCTGCGTTAGCAAATTAAAGTCTTCTGAGATCCAAGCACTTTAATAGCAGAACTACACTTCCCCTACGTATCGTGTCAACACACAGCGTTCGGTTAGAAGCCTTAATATGAGAGTTTAATAAAGGAACAAAATATATGCACTTGTGAAATGTCACAAAGAAAGACATGTACAGCAAAATGACTTGCAGTTATTTCAGTACTAAACCACAATAATTACACACTCATTATAATGACAGATATATCACACTGAAAGATTTTCTCATCTTTCTTCCTTGGTATTCTGATTAGAAAAGATTTAATAAGTAAGATACCTTTTCCACCCCTGACAGTTCTTATTACTTTCTTCTACAAGGCAATTAATTCAGAATGAAATCAGAAAACGAACAAACAATACCCCCAGTGTTTAAAAACAAAAAAGAAAAATTAATGCTGCTGGTTCTATACTATGTATTTTTATTTTCACTGTAATAAGATATAATTTATTCAAGAGTGAGGAGTAAAAATTATTGCTAAATAATAATAATAAGGAGTAAAAATTATTGCCAAAATCATTACCAAAAATATGAGTTCACACTTAGAAGGATGTCCAAGAATAAATTTAATAAAAATTCTCTCATGATTAACTTTGTTAAGAAGTTTCTTAAAGGCATGTTGAATTTAGCTTCGAGCAACCTGGTCTAGTGAAAGGTGTTCCTGTCCATTTCGGGGGGGTTGGAACCAGATGGCCTTTAAGGTCCCTTGCAACCCAAGCCATTCTGTGATCCTATGTTTTCTTTCTTTAATTACATAGCATAATTATTTTACTTTCTCGAACTATATCAAATGTAAATAAATTTGGGAAGTGGATTTTAACTACATTTCCAGCTTAATGCAACTGTATCATATGATTTGAAAGAATCAGAGAAAACTAAATGAGAATAGCATATTGCTCCCTCTGAGCTATGAAAGAGAATAGCCTGAACAAGAGCAGACATATTGAGCAGACACAGCTAGGTACAGTTTGGTATTGAAGCAGTCTGACAAGGCCAGATATTTTGTTTAGTTATTTGAAATAACCTATGTGGGGGTTGGAACTAGATGATCTTAAGGTGCTTTCCAACCCTAACCATTCTATGATTTTATAAATCTCTATTTAAAATTAAAATTAGTGTGAGAGAATATTTTTGTTGTTGTTGTTCCACTTTTGCACAGAAAATCTACAGTTTTCAGGGTTTTTTTGAGGGAGGTCTTAAAATCCGTTATCAAGTTAAGTTGGTTGATAGCCCTAAAAGCTTGCAATTTTTGTTTTGAACATAAAAAAAAATCAAACATACTTGTTTTGGTTTTCTGCAAGGTTCATCACCCATGAAGCTGATAAATAGTGCAGTTAGTTAGCATCTCTGAAAAGCATGACAGTTTTTCTGTGATTGACTTTCTCTCTGCTACTCCCTGCATGGCTTAGAGCATCTTATGTGGCCCTTTCTGGGACCTAAAACAGTTAGCCAGTCTCTTAAGAGTTGTGTGTGGCTTCCCAAATTAAGATGAAAGGAAACAAAGAGCACTACAATATTGCAGAGGTCTATTATCATCATAATAAAAGAGACAAATACTGCTTCAGGGATTCTGTACTCCCTGCTCCTGTTTTTCTGGGAAAGCCTGCACAGGCCGCACCAAACTGATGTTATGTTGCTGCATAGGTGGCTATATGCACGTCAAAAAATCTATTGCGACTGAGTTCAGTGTATGATTGTTGACCTTTACTGGATCCCTTTACTAATGCTTGCATTTATGCTTTTATTTTTAATAGATAGTATAGATTTGCTACCTTATGTAACAATAAGCTGCACCCTTTCAATCATGCTACCAAGTCCTAGATAATTAAAGTAATTTTGTTGCTTGAAGACCCACAGTTAGTTCTTGGTACCTTGAGCAGCCAAAGAGAGTGAAAAGGAACTGAGAGTATCTGCACTGCTACTTTTGAAGCATTTTTTCAAACGTTGTTGATGAAGTTTTCTGATTTCTACTGAAGATCCTGTAAGTGTGAGAGAAATTCTTATTGGCTTCAAAAATTTCTGCCAGCTGCATTTAAGCAGTATGTTCGAGATGTGAATTTTATTTATATGTCTCTGGTAAATGCTAGCAGACACGGAGTCTTCAGTTAGTAAGAAATTTCTTATTTTTAACCTCAGAGAAAGCTCGTGATTTTATTCATGTTTTAATTGGATATGGTTATCTTGAGAGCAGGTTTTTTGAGAGATGTTAAGGAAAAAATATGAAGAAAAAATTTATGCCTTTCTTTCAGAGTTATAGGTAGGTCCTGATTAGCCACAAGGGTTCAGTGCCTGAGAGCAGCCCAGAGGCTCCCCATGGTATGCAAGAAATGAAGATAAATAGTGCAGTATTTGAGAAGCGCAATGCTAGTCCAGTTCTCACAGTTGAATTTCAGAAGCAGATGAGATGAGTCACTGCTGTGAATGGAAATCATTGATATCACCACTTGCACACCCACATATACAGGATTTAAACTGTCATTTAATTTGCCCACTATTAAGGCTCATGTACTTGCTCAGCAATGGAAAAAACTTCTGAGGGCTGGGACAGAGGAATAAATTCCATCTAGTACTATTTTACCTGTTTTTTATTAACCTGTTTGTTCGTTCCATCCCATTCTATAATTTCAGAGAGCTTTAAAATGCCAATGCGCCTTTGGAAAGGAGATTCTGCATAGTACACATCAATTCACTATTATCTAGGTTGTTTATTGAGATTTAGAATATTTGTATTTCTCCTTCCTTTTAAACTTTATGAACCTGAATAAGTGACAGGGAATCTGTACACATATGTGACACAGCTTCAGCACACATGGATATAGAAATGTGCTAGATTAAAAAAATAGAAATCCCTATGAAATTTGCTTCAGAAATGTTTTTAATAAGAGAATGTATAATATTATCCAAAAGGGTGACTGCTTGCAACATCTATTTTTTTTAGTAATAGAACACATGGTTTATCGCAGCTGCCTTTTTGTGGCAAAGTGAAAGCTGGTATTGGATATCCAGTATCATAGAATCATAAAATAGCTAATAGTTAATAGCTATCCTTTAATATTCCTTATTCTATGTGGCAAGAAAGTGAGCTGGAGGAGAAGAAAAAAGAGTACAGTTCTTAATTCAGTCTTTGGTTGGTGTTATAGTGAAAAATATGTTACGCAGAGGTTCTGGGAGCCTCAAGGATATAAGTAGTAATTCACACTACAAAGATACTAGAGAAGCTACTGAATCTTGAACCAATTATGTCATTTTTCTCCATGGCAAACTGGGCAAGTTCCATTTGCTATCAGCAGCTTGTAAAACCCCAATCTTACATGGAGATGAAGAGCAAACTATGGTCTCCTAAATGGAGGATGCTAACAGTGATAGGACAAGTGGTCTTTCTGCTTGTGCCTTTCCCAGGGCAAGCACCTTTTGGAGATCCTGAAGAAGGGTGGTACAGGGGCAAACTTACACACAGGGTTTCCTTAGCAGTTCCCATTTCGTACTGTTTGTCATGTTTTTGATGTCCAAAAGGCAGCTGAAGTACAGTTCAGACTCTGGGAAAATGCAGTACAAGCTGGCTGATGCAGAGTTCAGAAGGTTAAAAAAATGCTTACAGTAGAAGATGGAGGATTTTCCAGTCACTTAGTGACAGAATGGTTGAGGCTGGATGGGACCTCTGGAGGCCATCTTGCCCAAGCCCCCTGCTCGAGCAGGGCCTCCTAGAGCCAGTTGCCGAAGACTGTCTTCAGATGGCTTTTGAATATCCTAAAGGAGGAGAGTCCACCACCTCCCTTGGCAACCAGTGCCAGCGCTTGGTTATGCTCACAGTGAAAAATTGTCTCCTGATGTTCAGAGGGAACTTCCTGTGTTTCAGTCCAAGCTATGTGCATATCTAGAATCCATGTCAAGTTTTCCAAACTTATACAAAACCCAGACACTTGATCCTTTCAGTTGTACTTTTGAGAGGAGCTGAAGGACTCTTGATAGTCTCGTGCACTGGGGCAACCACTTTAAAATAGCTTGGTTGCTAGACTATGATAGGTAGGAATAAAACCAAACCTAAAAACTTAAAATAATGTGATAAAACTCATATTATGTTCTGCAAAAATTGCAGCTTTCAAAATATGCATAGGTAAAACTGATTAATCTTAATTGATCCCTCTCACATTTCCCCTCTGCAATGCAATTCAGGGACTTCAGTCTTCACAGACGGATCTACACTGAGAATCCCACATGTCAATAGCAGACCTGCTATTGATTCAAAAGGGGCTGTAAAATCTAGCCTCTATATTGCTGCTATTGCACTGTGATCAATATCTGAGCTAGCTAAATTAAAGACAGCTAGGTGTAGCTAACTTCACTAGAGTCAGTCATTTAGATTCTACCTTTAAAACATAAGACACTTACCTAGGCACAGGGGTGGAAAATTGAAAACATGATTAATACAGAGCAGTATCAGCCAGTACTGCCCCTTCTACAGCTGCTAGTAAGGTAAGAAAGATTATGGTTCATTATGTTGTTCTGACTCTATTTGGTCAGGAAAAAGAGTTAAAAATGTGCAGTGCATTATGATGCTAAAGTGCTGCTCCAAAAGGCACAGGGCCAATCTTGACAGTGTGATGCTCATGCTTTGGTCATACTTAGCATTCATAAAGGCTACATTTTAAAAGTGCTGCACGAGTTTATTTTGTAAATAGTGCTAATGAAGTCTGACTGCCTTAGGTTGACTTGTTTGCAGGGAAAATAGCTTCATACTTCTTCTGTACTCTGTGATGTGTTTGGCTGACAACAGTGAATACGATTTGCACAGTGCAGGTTCATGGACAGAGAGATTTTGGGGTGGGGAGGATAACTCATTAAGTTTATTGACAGCTACTAGTGAATAAGATTTTTTAAAAACCTGTTTCTTCTATTTCTATTCCCCTTTCTCAATTCTTCAACTGTGAGATTTTCCTTTTGGGATCAAGTCTTCAGGGAAAAAGCACAACAAACATACTTAAAGGCACCAAAAGACTTTAAAGTAATTAAGAAGAAAGAATACAATAGAGAAATTTCCTCCTGGAGATATAAAAGTTGGTACAAGCCAAAACATTATCCATGTTAAAGAAGTAGCCTTTCAAAAGATCTAAATTATTTACATTCTACAAAGTGCCTAGCATTTTTAGAACCTTTTAATTCCCAAAAGAGTACAAAAAAAGAAAGAAAAAATCCATCAGATGCAATTAGACATGGAGTCTCTACCTTTAATTCAAGAGGTGATTGTTTCCTATATCCCTTGTGTCTGTGAGTGTTTTCTGAAGAAATACTGCTGTTTGCTTCCTGGGTACAAACATCCTCTCACCATCCATGCTTGGGTCTTACCAGAGAGGACAATGGAGTAGGTGTCAACAGAATTACTTTCCTTTCTCCCATAACAGCCTGCTTGATGGATGAAGTTGGAGAATATCTTCATGTGCTGTACTAAGCCATCCCTCAGTGGTCTGGTACAACTGCGAGGTAGCTTAATATAACACAGAGAGCACCAGTTTGGTAACACATCGCACATTAGTCACAAATTTCAACAGGACTGATGCCATAGTCGACTTTCTGCATAGTTCTTTAAATACTGTAATTCTAATAAAACACCCTTTCTAGTATCTTATGGCTGAATTTACACAAACCCCGCACTGGTTTTGTAAACCCCAAGACAGAAAAAGATAAACTTTGACAGCCATAGTGGTAGAAAGCCTCCCTACCTGTAGCACATCCTTAGAAAACTATAGTCTACAGAGTCAAATAGCGGGAAGAGTATAACATACTTTATTACCCTCTTGAGTAATGTAACTGAAATATTCCACTGCCAGGCATCTTCCACACAATTCTGCCTGATTAAAAGCTGGATCATTTAGTCACTTTTCTTGTTTTACATTATATTAATATCTACATTAAAATAAAAATCTGCCTGCAAGAAATAATATAAACATAGCAGAAAATAATGAGTGAAATCTTGCTTTGCTTAAAGCAACTTTTTTTCGTACACAGCCTAGGTTAGAAGAAAATAATGTTCCAGCAAATAAGATTTGCACCAGCTTCTGCAAGAAAGATATTTGATTTATCTCTGTTGACTGCATTTTAATTTTTGTGATTTTCTTGGCTGTGTTTAAATTATCACCGGTTTTTTTTTTTTTTTTTCTTTTCTCTTTTTAAAGTAAAAGCCCAGCTCCCTTGGTTTGGATGTCCAGAAGGGTCCCTGTAGAAATGTTTTAAAACAATTCTGCATTAATTTTATAAATGATAACAAGTTCTCAGCCTATAATATATTCTTTTTGGTCATGTTCTATCAAAAGGTAGTAGAGAAATTCTATCAATGAATAGTAAAGGAACAGTTTCGGCACCATAGAACAGATTTAGTTTAGGTAATCTGAACAAAATATTACTAGTTCAACTTATTTGTAAACTCATGAGTTTTATTTATAAGACAAAACTTTTTTTAACAGCCAGACTTTTAGTCTTTATTTTCAATACGATGGAAAAAAGCTCATAATATTGACCTGTCCTCTGGCCTTAAAAAGTCTTGCCGCATAGAACTATAACCTTGAAGTTGAAGTAATTTTATGCTAATAGATTATGCATAATCATTTTGTAGACATTATTAGAACTTCTGCAGATTGGCAGTTACACAGTCTGAACTTTTAATGAATATTTTCATAAATTATACTTTAATTCTCCGTTTTATGAAAAACTATTGCTAAATCACATAGAAAAATTCCTTCTATTTACATGTGGTAGTTCAATTCATTTTCTTAAAACAATAAACAATATTTAATTATTGAACAATAGCAACTTTATTAACAGCTAAAACTTACACTTTTGTTTTAAATCATTACCAATCAATTAATGTATTTTAACTTCCAATTTAACTGAGAACTTTCATAAATTATTTCAAGAAGGATTTAATCACAGTATGACAATAATAAAATATTTTTATGAACCATGTCCTGGGTTCAGCAGTAGCAGTCATTTTTCTCCTTCTTAGTAGCTGGTGCAGTGCTGTTTTTGACTTTCAGCCTGGAAACAGCGCTGATAACACCAATGTTTTCAGTTGTTGTTCACTAATGTTTGCTCTGACCAAGGACTTTCTGAGTCTCATGCTCTGCCAGGGAGGAGGTGAAGCCAGGAGGAAGCAGAGACAGGACACCTGACCCAAACTAACCAAAGAGGTATTCCATATCACAGCATGTCATGGCCAGTATATAAACTGAGGGTAGTTACCTGGAAGGATGGGATCACGGCTTGTGTCGGGCGGGGTATCGGTCAGTGGGTGGTGAGAGGATATATTCTCTTTCCTTGTTATTTCCCTTATCAATATTATTATTGGCGTTAACAGTAATGGTTTGTGTTGTACCTTAGTTACTGGCCTGTTCTTATCTCAGCCTGTGGGAGTTAAATTCTTTTGATTCTCCTCTCCATCCCTCTGGGAGTGAGGGGAGGAAGGTGGGGGGAGTGAGAGAGTGGCTGTGTGGTAATGGGTTGCTGGCTGGGCTTAAACCGTGAGAAATATTATATTTCTAGATGCAGAATAATTTCCAGCTGATTGAGGTGTTGTAAGTATATCATTTAATGTTTATTGTCATGACAGGTTGAAAAGCCTTACATCATACGCAGTTCTACTCCTTTTAATAGTAGTATCTAAAATACTGGGAATGAAAAAAATACAGTAATTTACATCCGTTAGCATGAAACACTTTCTTAAAAAATTCAGTCACTGCTGTTCATAGAATCATACCCTCAGGAATATTTTTTAGGGATTAACATCCCCAATCTACTGTTAGCATATATAAGTGAAAATTTCTGGATATATAAAAAAAATATGATTTATCGCAGATTAATCACAGCTAAACTAGTGAGGCCCTAGGAATGGCAGTTTGGTCTTTTGAGTGTTGTTTGATGTCTCATGAGAGTAAAATTTAAAAGACAACTTGAAATTTAGGCATGTCCATTTTGAAGACTGCACACCACTTGGAAAAAAACAGAGAAGGATATGAATATTCAAAACTTCAGGAGACATGACCCACTGCAACTGTGTAACCTAGAGAAGACAGGCATGAATGAGTAATGGTAATGGACTTCAAATGCAGAAAAGTTGGCTGCAGACAGAAGGGGTTGAAGTGGTCTTCACAATTACCAAGCATAGTACAAGGCATAATGAGATCATATTTTAACAAAAGAGAATTAGTTAAAAGAATAAAAAACCTTCCAGCTGCAGAAACAGGTGAGCAGCAGAACAGACTGCTGGGGCAGACTGTAGAATTTCTGTCACTGTAAGGTGCTATGAGCAGCCTAAGTAAATATATAGCTATTTAGGTTACTACACATAATCTTCCAAGGGAGAAAGGAGGGAACTGGTGTCCTGGTGCCTGGTTTTCCTTGGTCCTATGATATAATTCAGATGTATATCGAGGCCAGATGGTATGCAGAGCATTATAGTCTAGCAGACTGCAGCAGGCACAGGAAAACAGCTTATCATGCATGAAATGCCAATAGCAATGTCTTCCAGCCCTCCATCCTGTGTGTATTTCACAATGAACAGGAAGATAATAAAGAAGACTCTTAGATTCTTCAAATTCTCAAGGACTGTCTCAGAACACACCTCTGTGTTGTGAATCTACTTAAAGAGAATGGTTTCTGGCATTAGTTGATGGATAAAACAGTAACATGGCAAATGGTCTGTATAACAGAAGAAGATAGAGTTCCTGTTGTGTTGTTTTTGTTTTTTTGTTTGTTTTTTTTTTTTCTAAAATTGATATTTATAACCAGTTTGTTACTTTACCAATAAAAAAAGACAAACCATTACCCAGATTAAAAAAAAAAAAAGAAAAACAAACTAATGTGACAGCCCTCATATAAAAATTATACCTATGGCTTTTAGCCAAGGGAGGGTGTGGGAGGGGGGGGAAATAGCCTGAAAATATTTGTATTGAATTGATCAAGTTCTGCTTTGTTGACTTCTTATACTAAGTTGTAATCTATTTAACTTGGTTACCTTGTTTTTTTTTATTTAGCTAAACATATCTTGAGTGTAGGCATCACACAAAACCCGTTCAAAATAGTGCTATAGAATATAGAATATTCTCATATAGAATATAGAATAGAATATATTCAAAATACTGCTGAACCCAGGACACAACTATAAGAAATGTAGTGGCTTCTAAATATGAAGACTTATTCACTAGTAACATGTAAAAATCTTGCAGCCTCCATCCATAGATAATGTCTTCAAACCTGCTTCTTTATGGAAGGACTTATAAGCCTGGTAATATGGTTTAAAAACAGTTGTTTCAATTACCCAGGCTACATACGCCTCTCAACAGATGTGGATGTGAGCTTTTATGACTACTGGATATCTCCAGTGACAGATTGTCTCCATCAGTACAGGAAATGCCCACTATTTTTTTAATTGCCAGTTCAGTGGTGACATTTGCTCTTAACTGCAAGCTAAGAAAGATATTCTGTGGCCTTTTGTTGTAAGGATACAGGTGAAGCTTTGAATTCTATAATTAGTGCATGCCACCTTGTGTGAAGATAAATTAATACTGAAGTCTGCTTTTACAGTATATTTCTGAAAGACAGCAGGTTCTATTAGATTGAGAAGTAATATTATTATAAACCTCCACCCAAAGAGATAGGAGGTTCTTTGGAGAGAAAATTACTGTAGTGGTAATCTGTGTGCAAGAGAGTGGGGCACTGGTCGATACTACTCACTGTGCTCCACAATCAATATACTGAGTAAAAAAGCAAAAAAGAAGTAGGAAAGAGGAAAAGAGACTGAAAGGTTGCATTACAACTAAGCTTTATTATATTATTATATTGGCTGCAAAACAGAGAAATAAAGCAGCTACTAAAAAAAGAAAAGCAAAAAAAAGTGCCCTTTTGCTTCTCTCTCCAGGTAAAACATGACCCATGGTGAATGTTTATAAATTACACACAGCATGGTGCAAAATGTGTGGAAGTTTCTGAAGCCTGTACATTCTTGCATACACAGGAGCACTAAGCCTTTTAATATGTGAGAAACTCTATATGTCTGATGTAAATAAAAGAAACAGGCTTGTACTGTCCTGTTCCAAGTGTTGGTTAAACCTAACTTCTGGTGACAAGGCTTTGGTGGTTTGTTAAAAAAAGTGAAGCTTTCCATGGGAACATGCCAGTTTCCCTGAAACTTTGTGGATCTTCACATGTCAGTTCAGCATGAAGCCAGAGGAAAAGGAGCACAGCAGAGGAAGAGACAGACTTGCCCTGGCAGATCTGGCATAAGATTTGCATTTGCAGCCTGGATTGCAGAGATAAGG
Organism: Amazona ochrocephala; assembly: GCA_039720435.1. Classification (NCBI taxonomy): domain Eukaryota; kingdom Metazoa; phylum Chordata; class Aves; order Psittaciformes; family Psittacidae; genus Amazona; species Amazona ochrocephala. Next base: position 27,705,426 of record CM077878.1, read on the forward strand.
GAATTGGTTATATGCCTCTGAGCTTTCTCAACTACTGAGCTATTTATCCACCTGGAAAGAGGATTTATTTTCTGTGCTATTTTATTTTGCTTTTAAAAACATATTTGCCTTAGCTTTTACCCCATTTAGGTAGTGATACAGGGTGAAGGTTTGTAAACATTTTGGCTGCCTGTTCAATATCATCTTTATAACAAGGCTTTTTTATCCCAGAATCATGTTTCTGAGTGTGCTGGTTTTGGCTGGGATAGAGTTAATCTTCTTCATAGAAACTAGTATGAAGCCATATTTTAGATTTGTGCTGGAAACAGTATTAACACAGAGATGGTTTATTTATCACTGAGCAGTGCTTACCCATAGTCAAAGCATTTTCTGCTTCTCATGCACCCCACCAGCAACTAGGGTGGGGGTGCACAATGACTTTGGAAAGGATACAGCCAGGACAGTTGATCCAAACTTTAATCAGGTTTAGAAGAAATTTAGGAAACTTCAGAGAAATTTTAATGTTTCCCTTGCTTAACTTACTTGATATCAATAACTGGCTTATTAACTGACAATACCTGCTGCACCATCATTCATCATACTAGCATTATTTAATTCTTTGGTACTTTTAACTTTTGAGCCACTTATTGATGTGAACTGAATATGAACTTCAAGTGACCATCTTTCTGAAGTCTTACTCAGTGTAACAGATTTTTTCTTCAAGCCACTAAGGTAGGAACAGTTTAAACAGTGCTTAAGTACCAATGATGAGATTGTTACAATGGTCTGACCATGCCAAATAGTAATTTTTGATAGATATTTGAGTCCTTCACTATGACTGCTTTAGTAAAGAGACAAGAGCTGGTAATTATAGCTGCCTGAACAGAGTACAGAGGAAGCACTAGAATTAGAAAAACTTTTGCATGCCTAAAGCAGGTTTCAGGCATCTAAGTTCAACATGCAATTTCACCTGCGGCCTTATCTTGAAAAAGGCTATTTTAGAATTTACCTTTCTTACTTGCTCATTTCAACTTATGCCTCCAAACATACCTAGAGCTGTGCAAAATTTTACATGCCTCACTGGTTACAGCTTAGTTTCCTGTAGCTCTCTCCTGTTTTATTTCTCCTGTGCATAATTAGATAACTTCTTTAACATTTCAGCCTTAGCCACAGGGAGGATGGAGGACGATAATTTGGATTTCTCCTTTTCTAATTTGTTACCCATTTTCAGGCCGTGGTTATCACTGAGGCCTCCAGGCACCTTTCAGTTTTGAATAAAATTAACTAGTAGGTTAAAAAATTGCTAAGGTTGGCTCGGAAAAAACCCTGACAGAGGAGAAGGCAGGCAGATAGACGCCCCACACCTGCAGGTGGCCATGTAAGCCGCACAGTCCTTGTCAGCAGCCAAGCAAAGGAGTGAGTTATAACCAAGGATGTTCAATTTGATGTAATTGAATTAAACAGATTAATGACAGGTTTTCAGTCACTGTTCAGACGGATGAAAGTCATATCTATGGAGTTTTATTTTTCTGCTGGATTTCTTTTTGTTTGCTTTTTTCTAATTATTTGTAAATAAGCACTGAGAATTCCTAATCACTAGTTAAATATTCAGTGCCATGAAGAATACTAGTAATGTGCCCATGGGGAAAAAAAAGTCTATGAAAGAAAGAAATTTGTATGATGGTGCCATTTCTGTTCATATTACTGTACGTACATAAATACTGCAGGAGGAATTCTAATGAAAAAGATGGCCAACTTCTCTCTAAAATTAAACAAGTTGAATTATGGTAGGAAGTTGAATTACAGTAGAAGGATGGAACGACATCTTTGGGTATGCACATAATGAAAAAGTACTTTAGCAAATACGCTTACTGTATGATATTTATAAACATACCAACATTGATAAACATATAAACTATAATAAAAACCTACATGCTTTTGTTTCTATTTTTCATAATGTTAACAAAATTATAACAATCTTTTTGCAAAGATCTCATTCAGTTATTTTTTATATTTCTCCCTTTACAAAGATTTGAACTAGAAAATAATCAAAATCAATCCTAGCATTAATTCAGACCTTAGTTATCAGTCTTAATATTTCAAAACAATCTCAAGAATTATAGATAATGTTTCAATCATTCTCAGTCACCATTGGGTGGAATGAACATCCTTGAAAACTAAGTTGTTTTCCAACGATCTCAACAGAAGTTATATATCCATTTTTGCATATCATACTTAAAATACATGCAAAGATAAAAGAGTGAAAATACTACAAAGGGAAAAATGACAAGAAATTTAGAAAATGTGACTGGATGAGAAAGCAGTGAAGGACTTGGACTCATTCTAGGAAAGAGAAGAGAAAGATGTAATAAGTATTTTATGTAAAAAGCTTCAACAGAGCAATGAAGAATGTTGAATTTGCTTCAGCAAAGATTTAGTCTGAACACTGTGAAAAACTTTGTCATTACACATGTAGTGAAACACTACAAAGAGAGCAAGGAGACTATGCAATCCCTCCACTTAAAATTTCATAGTAAAATGACAGCTAGTCTCTCTAGGTGAAGAAATAATCTAACTACATTCAATCCTGCTTCAATGCAGATAGCTGGGGTATATTAATCTCCTGCAGTCCCTTTACAGGTTTCAAACTGTACTTCCATAGTTACAGAATGAATAACAAACTTCTCTACCATCCTTCTCCAGCTTGCAGGAGATGCAAGAAAAATAGAGCACTGCAGCAAGAAATAAAGTGGCAAAATGATATCAAGAATGATAGTAGAGCCACAAGACGTTGCTGAAAAGCAGGTGACTTAACTTCCTAAGATTTGGCTTGAAATTTGTTTGGCTTGAAGCCATTTAAGAAGTTGAATCACGCCAGCATTCTCGAGTTATTACATGGGAGCCTGATGTAGTTTCCTGTACGCATTCTTTAGGCTAAGCCTGAAATATGAATACTTTAGTGACTGTACATGAACGATAAAGGTAAATGAGGTTAATGGGCTGGGGTGCATTTAAATGAAAAATGTACTCAATTGCAACACCTTTACAATTTTAGAACATTGTGAAGGGGCTTTTCTATGAAGGGAAAAAATAACCACATGACTTACAGAGTATTATTATTTTAAAATGTCTTGTATCATCCACTACTCTTTCTTACACTATTTTCCTCATTTCGATATCCCTTTTCTTTGTATTTGGGCCCTCTGATTGAGTATAAATTCTGCTTTTCTGTGGGTGTAAATTTAAATTGCCACTGGAATAATAGTTTAAATACTTGATCTACTAAATTTTGTAAGGGAATCAGTGGGGAGTTGCTGCTGCACCTACAAATGGACAAGGTCTGCTACCTTGAAGTAATTCAGCATATCATACAATTATAGAACAGTTTGGGTTGGAAGAGACCTTTGAAAGTCATCTAGTTCCGACCCACCTGCAATGAGAAGGTCTTTGTATGTGCACAAAATCTAAACTATTAAGGTTTGAGGTTTTGATTTTATTTTTTTTTTTGACAAAATATAGTGTGTGTATTTGACCTATTCTTGAACCCAAAATTTAGTTTTGATTGGTGCAGCTGGGACAGTTATGATAGGATGACCTTCAAAATTTGATTTATCCTATAGGTACTTTGTATATTTTATTTCTATTAAACCAAAACTGTATCACAGGTTATTACTTGCTGTGAAATATTTCCTACTGAGAGACTAGCTTTGAGTTCTAGCCTCTGATTCTATTCAGAAACCCCAGTGGTTATAAGATAAATATTTTCGGATGGTAAAATCAGCAGACTTCAGATTTAAGCTCTGGAAACAGTAACTCCTTTTCTTGTGTTTTCTCACTTTTATACTTAAAAAAATTTAGGAATATGTTGGTAAAATATGTACCTGAACCAGTCAGTTTTGGACTGATAAATAGTGCACTCACAACTTTGTTTACTCATTCCATTTGTAGATAGAATGAAGTATATGCTAGAAAAAAATTTCCTTGCCTCCCACATAAACAGAATAAAAAATAGTAAGTTTGAGTGACTGAATCCCTCTTCTGAGCGGTATGTTAGCTATACTATATCCTTTAAGTTTTCAGACTTTGTATCTCATCTGTAGGGTTGTGATTAAGAAATAACACACTTGGTTGTTAATTGTTACATACTTGAGGTGGAAATAGTGGGGATCTTTTGTATTAAAATATGCCCTTTTTTAGAAGCCATTTTCAGTATATAACAGCAGTGTAAAAGGAACAAGAACAAAAGGATATTTGCATGTGTGTAACTTTATAAATAAAATATTTAAATAGCATTCATCATCCTCAATACAATTGCCACCCCTCCTTAAGAGTCAATGAGAATATTTCAGGTTTTTACTTGATCAGAAAGGACTTGGGTAATTATCTCATCAATCTTGACATCTAAACCATGGAATTAGTCTAATATACCTGACACAATTGACACACCTTTCTAGCTTGGGGAAGGAGATGAACACAGTCTTTATCTAGCACTGTGGAGGGATAAATACAAATCAAGTTTATAATTCTATCATAGGTGCTTAGTGTATGTTGGATGCAATGACTCTTGGAAGTGTCTCTCTGTCCTAGGTGATCACTTGAGAGAGAAGAGATAACTCCTAGTTTGAATGAATCTGATGTATGTTGCTAAATATTTTATATGTTATCTTTTGCTTCTTTCACACTTTCAATAGAAAGCTTTTGCATATAAAGTTTTGGCAAAGTATTGACTCTAAGATTTTAAGTCAATTACTCTCAATTTTATATGTTCATTTGCTTTCTTAGTCCTTCCTTGCCTTGAAATTAGACAAATTTCTCAAAAGCCTTATACAAGCAAACAACTTCAAGTCCTTTTCTACAATGAAAGATGTCTATTAGACAAAGAGAAAGACACAGCTATTAACCTCTCTTCCCTCTTTCCTCCAAACTCTCAGATGACTGGGAGTTTAACACTCTTCAGCAAATAATTTGGAACTATATTATGCCTTCTCAAGGAAATTGGGCAGGGATAAGTAAAACAACATTCCAAATAAATTGAAAATGCCTTCATGTATAATCAAAAGAAGAGCTTTTAAGTGGCGAGATAAAGAAAATGGAAGTTTGGTATACAACTGAGAGGATTCTTAAGATTAGATACACTGCACATCAGAAATCTGCAATATTCTAACACCAAGCTTCTTAGGCCTGTGCTGAATATGACATCTCCACGAATTCCTATTATTATTGCTAATCCCAGCTGATCTCATTTACAAATCATATTTCGACGCAATATAATCTGATCATATTTCACAATTATACTGGTCTCATTTTGCTGATATGTCTATAAATGCACAGATATAAAGCAAATTAAATGCTTGAGCTAGAATGTTCCATTTCACTTAGTCCAAATTTAATCCATTGAAAGTACTTTATATTAGATCTAACATGAGAACTCCCTACTGTCTGAGTTCAGGTAATATTAATTGCATATTATGCAAAAGCAAATTATCTAAACTTGTGAACTCAGCAAAGATGTCTTCAAAAGAACTTGCATATGCTCTTGTAGTAGAAAATTCTATCCAAATTGCATTTACTTCATAAGTTTTGTTGCTTCCTTTAGGAATGTTAATTGTGTAATATTTCTTTATCATAAGTGTTTTTTTTTTTTTTTTTGCCAGATAAGGAAATTTCGGCCATCAAGCTTATCAATGGACGGTTCTGTCACTGAATGAAACACTAAGCATCCCAAAAATTGTCCCAGAAAACATTTCAAGAGAAAAAAAAAAAAAAGGACAGAAATCAGCTGTCCATCAAAGTTGGATTGTAAAACACTACATTTTTGCTGTACTACTGTTGCATGTACTGCTTTTGCAGGTGACTAAGAGTCACGTGTGCTCAGGTTGCAAAAAAATGAAATTGATTTGGGGAAATTAGTTCATTTGCCTACATGTTTGGGAATGTTTGGGAAGTCTTATTTGACAAAAAATAGATACAAGCATAAAATCATAGAATCATAGCATAATGTGGGTGGGAAGGAACCTTTAAAGTTCATATAGTCCAACAGCCTTGCAGTGAGCAGGGGCACCTTCAACTAAGTCAGGTTTCTCACATCCTCATTCAACCTAATCTTGAATATTTCCAGGGATGGGGCACCTACCACCTCTCTAGAAAAACTGCTCCAGTGTTTCATCACATTTATAGTGAAAAATGTCTTCCTTTTATCAGACTAGATCATCTTTTTTTTTTTTTTTTAATTTAAAACCATTGGCACTTTTCCTGTAGCTACAGGCTGTACTAAAAAGCCTGTCCCTATCTTTCTTATTTATAAGACCCTTTCAAGTACTGAAAAGCTGCAGTAAGGTCTCCCCAGAGCTTTCTCTTCTCTAGGCTGAACAAGCCCAACTCAGCTTTTCTTCATAGTAGAGGTGTTCCATTCCTAATGGGATACACTATCCTACATATTTGGCTATAAGGTGTCCTTAAAGGAGTTGCTGATATAACAGGATCTCTACTATGAACAAAGAATCGTAACTTTAGGCAGCCCTTATTCATTTAGAAATCCTCAATTTCATTAAGCAGGGACTGTATCCCAGTAATTCCTCGGGCAGACACCCCCCCCCACCCCGGCCCCTCATCTAGAAGATTATTCCTTGTCAATTTAAGGAAATTTATAGCAGGGATAACTGACTAAAGATCGAAGTCTGAGAGCATTCGGAAAACCAAAAGAAAGAGTGTAAGAGTGTTTGTGGGGGAGCGAGTGCTTCACTTTGTTGCATAAGCAAAATGAGAAACTCTTATACCTGTCCTTAAATTTTGTGATGAGTCAAAGTCCCTGGTGTCGGGTTTGGACCTATATGCTTTCCTTCCTTACTTCTTTTCTTTTTCACTCACTCATTCATTCACTTGCCTTTGTTATGCACAGATCTCATATTTATCTGAAAAAATCATACTTTGATTCTCATTGAGCCTCTTTAGACATGTATGTGTTAACAAACAATAGGGTTCTTAAGTTAAAAAAACACGGGCAGTACCAGCAGTGAACAACAGATTGCTGTTCATCCCAGGCTGAATCAGAAATGGTAGATGGCCTCCTGTGGGAGCAAAAGGAGTCTCCAGGGAGTCATTACGTTGGAAATCCTGCCTAGCACAGGATCACCAAGAACTACCAGATCTTACTCTCTTCCAAAGCATTCCCATGCATACCCATCCCATGACTGTCAGAGGCACTGCAATCCCTGAGTTTGAGATTGTTCAATTGATGCAGAAGCCTTTGAGATTAACTGCTGATCAAGCCCATTTCATTGAAAGAATCTCCTGCTCAACTCACCCTTAGGCATGGCTGGACCAGCTTTACTTGTTTAACCCTTACAGCTTTTAATGGCTGCTAATCAGCTGAGCTGAGCAGATCCTGCAAAGGCCCATTCTGCAGCGCAATCCAGGATCATAGAATACCGGGAGTTTTCCTAAATTGGAGGAACCCTAAGGGAATGCTGAGATCCATTGGGAATGGGTGGCATGAGGTTGACTGAAGAGGCATTGGCAGGGTCAGGAATAACTGTGGCTGCCCTGTGCTCACACATCAAGTGGCCTTAGGGAGTGCTGTGGCCACAGTTGGCAAAAAGGACCTCACATGTCAGCCAGGGTGAGGTGGGGCAGTTTGAGTGCCTCTTCAAAGGAAGTACATTCCACTGGCCGAGTAGAGAGACTTGAAATCATAGAATCATCATAGAATCACAGAATAGTTAGGGTTGGAAAGGACCTTAAGATCATCTAGTTCCAGCCCCTGCCACGGGCAGGAACACCTCCCATTAAACCATGTCATCCAAGGCTCTGTCCAACCTGGCCTTGAACACCGCCAGGAATGGAGCATTCGCAGCTTCCCTGGGCAACCCATTTCAGTGCTTCAACACCCTCACAGTAAAGAATTTCTTCCTCAGATCCAATCTAAACTTCTCCTGTTGAAGTTTGAACCCGTTACCCCTTGTCCTCTCACTACAGTCCCTCATGAAGTGTCCCTTCCCAGCATCCCTATAGTCCCCCTTCAGGTATTGGAAGGCTGCTATGAGGTCTCCATGCAGCCTTCTCTTCTCCAGGCTGAGCAGCCCCAATTTTCTCAGCCTATCCTCATATGGGAAATGCTCCAGTCCCCTGATCATCCTCGTGGCCCTCCTCTGGACTTATTCTAAAAGTTCCATGTCCTTTTGATGTTGAGGACACCGGAACTGCACACAATACTCCAAGTAGGTCTCACGAGAGCAGAGGAGAAGGGCAGGATCATCTCCTTAAAGTCCACATACCAATGGCTTTAAACTGAAAGAGGGTAGATTAAGATCAAATATAAGGAAGAAATCCTTCACTATGAGGGTGGTGAGACACTGGCACAGGTTGTCCAAAGAAGTATATATTTATACCTCATTCCTGGAATTGTTCAAGGCCAGGTTGGATGGAGTTTTGAGAAACCTGGTCTACTGGAAGATATCACTCCCAAGGGGAAGGCTATTATCAGAGATATCACCAAAATATTCTATGATTCTGTAATTGCTTGGGTGCAAGCTGGGAGAACTGTTACAGTGTACAAAACTGTAATGTACATAAATATATGATTTCTTCTTCTTTCATCCCTGATTACACAAAAGCCTAGCAAGAATTATCATTTATCCTTGTATTTCTTGAGGTGGAGGTTTGTTGTTGCTGGTTTTTTTTAATATATTTTATTTTATTTTTTATTTTATTTTATATTTTATTTTACTTTATTTTACTTTATTTTATTTCATTTTATTTATTTTATTATTTTATTTGATTTATTTTATTTTATGTTATTATTTCTTCCTGAGTGGTAAATTAATAAATTAGTAGTTTAGAAAATCTCAGTATCCTAAATCTGACATGAAGGCTTTTGTTACTATACTGTAATATGAACATGTTTATGAATTGACAAGGTGTTTCCTCATGGTCATAGAATCATAGAATCATAGAATAGTTAGGGTTGGAAAGGACCTCAAGATCATCTAGTTCCAACCCCCCTGCCATAGGCAGGGACACCTCACACTAAACCACGGCATCCAAGGCTATGTCCAACCTGGCCTTGAACGCTGCCAGGGATGAAGCATTCACAGCTTCCCTGGTCAACCCACTCCAGGGCCTCACCACCTTTACAGTAAAGAATTTCTTCCTCAGATCCAATCAAAACTTCCCCTGTTTAAGTTTGAACCCGTTACCCCTTGTCCTCTCACTACAGTCCCTAATGAAGAGTCCCTCCCCAGCATCCCTATAGGCCCCCTTCAGGTATTGGAAGGCTGCTATGAGGTCTCCATGCAGCCTTCTTTTCTCCAGGCTGAGCAGCCCCAATTTTCTCAGCCTATCTTCATACGAGAAGTGCTCCAGTCCCCTCATCATCCTCGTGGCCCTCCTCTGGACTTGTTCTAACAGTACCATGTCCTTTTGATGTTGAGGACACCAGAACTGCACACAATACTCCAAGTGAGGTCTCACAAGAGCAGAGTAGAGGGGCAGGATCACCTCCCTTGACCTGCTGGTCACGCTCCTTTTGATGCAGTCCAGGATACGATTGGCTTTCTGGGCTGCAAGCACACACTGCTGGTTCATATTCATTTTCTCATCAGCCAACACCCTCAAGTCCTTCTGCGCAGGGCTGCTCTGAATCTCCTCCCCGCCCAATCTGTAGCTGTGCCTGGCATTGCTCTGACCCACATGTAGGACTTTGCATTTAGCATGGTTAAACTTCATTAGGTTGGCATCAGCCCACCTCACAAGCATGTCAAGGTCCCTCTGGATGGCATTCCTTCCCTCCAATGTATCAACCGAACCACACAGCTTGGTGTCATCGGCAAACTTGCTGAGGGCGCACTCAACCCCACTGTCCATGTCACCACAAAGATGTTGATCAAGACCGGCCCCAACACCGATCCCTGGGGGATACCACTCATTACTGGTCTCCAGCTGGACATTGAGCCATTGAGCACCACTCTTTGCTTGCCACCATCCAGACGGTTCTTTATCCACCGAGTGGTCCACCTATCAAATTGAAGTCTCTCCAACTATGAGAGAAGGATGTCATGGGAGACAGTGTCAAAGGCATTACATAAGTCCAGGTAGATGACATCAACTGCTCTACCCCTTTCCATCAGTTCCGTGGCCCCTTCATAGAAGGCCACCAGATTGGTCAGGCACGATTTCCCCTTAGTGAAACCATGCTGGCTGTCCCCAAGCACCTTGTTGGTTTTCATGTGCCTCAGCATGCCTTCCAGGAGAATCCGCTCCAAGATTTTGCCAGGCACAGAGGTGAGACTGACTGGTCTGTAGTTCCTCGGGTCATCCATTTTCCCCTTCTTAAAAATGGGAGTTATATTTCCCTTTTTGCAGTCATCAGGAACTTCACCTGACTGCCATGATTTTTCAAATATGATGGAGAGTGGCTTAGCAGCTTCATTTGCCAGCTCCTTCAGTACCCTTGGATGGATTTCATCCGGTCCCATGGACTTGTATACATTCAGGTTCCTAAGGTGGTCTTGAACCAGATCCTCTCCTACAGTGGGCCCAGGGTCTTCATTCTCACTGTCCCTGCGTCTGCCTTCCAAGACTTGGGTGGTGTGGTCAGAGCATTTGCCGGTGAAGACTGAGGCAAAGAAGTCATTAAGAACCTCAGCCTTCTCCAAATCCAGGGTAGCCAGTTCTCCCGAGAGATTCTGGAGGGGGCCCACATTGTCCCTAACCTGTCTTTTATTGGCAATGTACCTATAAAATCCCTTCCTGTTATCCTTAACATCCCTAGCCAAGTTTAATTCTACGTGGGCCTTAGCTTTCCTAACCTGGTCCCTAGCTTCACACACAACATCCCTATATTCTTCCCAGGTCTCCTGACCTTGCCTCCACCTTTTATCAGCCTCTTTTTTCCTTCGAAGTTTCCTCAGCAGGTCCTTATCCATCCAAGGAGGTCTCCTGGCCCTCCTGCTGAACTTCCTTCTAGTTGGGATGCATTGCTCCTGAGCCTGCAGCAGGCGATCCTTGAATATCAACCAACAGTCTTGGGCCCCCCTGCCCTCTAGGGCTGTATTCCATGGAACCTTACTGAGCAGGTTCCTGAAGAGGCCAAAGTCTGCTCCTTTGAAGTCCAGGGCAGTGAGCTTACTGCACGCCTTTCTCACTGTCCTGAGGATCTCAAATTCAACCATCTCATGATCGCTGCAATCAAGGCTGCCCTGGAGCGTCACATTTCCAACCAGCCCTCCCCTGTTGGTGAGGGTCCATTGTATCATTCCAGAGTGGTGGAAATCCTTGTAGCTAAGTAGAGTATGTGCTGCTCTCCCTCTGCCGTATAACGGCTTTCGTTCTGTGCCGTAGGAAGACAACCCTCATTGTCTCCTTTTTGCTCAGCAGAGGGCTCTAAAATTTCAGATGTCTAAATTATTTACTTCAGAATACAGTCTGTATTGTTGCATAAGAATATATTCAGTCCGAACCTGTGCCATTTAAGCTGTCCATTAATTTCTTATTTTCAAATATTTAGGAATTTCTTGGTATTTATTTCTGCAAATGGAGCCTAAAGAAGCTTTGATTGGATATGTTTTTTGCACTTTTCTTTATATGGAAATCTTTGTGGACAAAAGTGAGGTTTTGGGGAATTTGAAATTCTACTAATCTTAAGTACTGCTGTTTTGAATCGAGATGTATGACCCTGCCAACTGTTCTATCTGTATATATGTAGAACAGCCAATTTCAAAAAGACAGTTGTTATTTCAGTCTCTGGGTTTTAAATATTTTATTCTACTTTCATTTCTGGTAAGTGAAGTGGTATCCCAAAGAATTAGTTGAGAAATTGCCAAAGAATTTCTTGGTCAAGAAAATTTCTCACTTTTTTTTTCTTGGCTGTTTTTAAGAGCATAAGGTTTCTGGCATGTCCAGAGAGTAAGAATGTTAGCATCCTCTGTATTTGGTTTCTTACTTTAATTTTGTACACTTTTGAAAGCATGTTTTTTGACCTGAATAACATGGGTCATAGAATTAAACAAGCAAGTACAATATTGTTACTTCTTCTGGGATTGTTTCTTTTATGATTCTGTACTCTTATCAGTATAGAATGCCCTGCTTGAAGTTTATGATTGAACAGATCACTTAAAGATATATTTATTCTTCGTTTACAGATTTGAAAATGATTTTTTTTCAGGATGACACATTCTGGATTTTATAAACATGTCAGTAATAATCCTAAATCCTATTTAGCAAAACTAGGTAGAGAAGCAAAGAAGTCTGTTTAAGTCACTTTTTGTGGCTGATAACAATAAAAGACAGAATTATAAATAAATTGTCAGCTTAGCAGAATGCAGTTTTCCATTACCTGCACTTATATCTCCCTGGCCTTTCAACCTAAATTTAGTTTGTTTATTCCCAGGATAGATTGCATGCATCTTATTTTAAATGAGGCCATTCATTTGAATTATATCACATTTTAATAACAGAATAGATTAAAAAATAAATACGCTTGTGAAAGAAAAGCCAATTTATCCTGACAAAGAGTGGCACTCTCTGTACTATACCTCCACTCATCAATCATTAAGAAACAAATTTTCATATGCTTTGTTATGATTCTATCATGTCTGTGTCCCTAATTATATATACAACCTAGATCTGGGTCTCCTTCACACAGCTGAAGTGTGGAAAACATAACTCTTTAATGGAGTTACACATTGTTACCTCCTCTGACAGTCAGTAGGGATTCTAAATACGATAAATTTTAAAACAGATATTTTAGTGTTGTTTAAAGAAGAAAACTCGGAAGCCATGAAGCTTGTGGTGAAGCAGAAGCCTGTGGTTTCCTTCGGGGGTTGGTGTTGGGGCCGATCCTGTTCAGCATCTTTGCTGGCAACACAGAGAGTGGGATTGAGTGCACCCTCAACAACTTTGCCAATGACACCAAGCTGTGTGGTTTGATTGATAGGTTGGAGGGAAGGAATGTCATCCAGAGGGATCTTGACACGCTTGTGAGGTGGGCTGATGCCAACCTGATGAAGTTTAACCATGACAAGTGCAAGGTCCTACATGTGGGTCGGAGCAATCCACGCACAACTCCAGGTTGGGCAGAGAAGAGATTCAGAGCAGCCCTGGGGAGAAGGACTTGGGGGTGTTGGTCAATGAAAAAATGAATATGAGCCGGCTTCAGTGTGCGCTTGCAGCCCAGAAAGCCAACCGTATCCTGGGCTGCATCAAAAGGAACGTGACCAGCAGGTCGAGGGAGGTGATCGTGCCCCTCTACTCTGCTCTCGTGAGACCTCACTTGGAGTATTGTGTGCAGTTCTGGTGTCCTCAACATAAAAAGGACATGGTACTGTTAGAACAAGTCCAGAGGAGGGCCACGAGGATGATCAGGGGACTGGAGCACCTCTGGTATGAAGACAGCCTGAGAAAGTTGAGGCTGTTTAGCCTGGAGAAGAGAAGGCTGCATGGAGACCTCATAGCAGCCTTCCAGTATCTGAAGGGGGCCTACAGGGATGCTGGGGAGGGACTCTTCATTAGGGACTGTAGTGATAGGACAAGGGTAACGGTTTTAAACTTGAGCAGTAGAAGTTCAGGTTAGATATAAGGAAGAAGTTTTTACTGTGAGGGTGGTGAGGCACTGGAACAGATAGCTCGAAGCAGCAAGAAATGCTCTGTCTGTGGCGGGGTTCAAGGCCAGGTAGGACAGAGCTTTGGGGAACATGGTCTAGTGTAAGGTGTCCCTGCCCATGGCAGGAGGATTGGAACTAGAGGATCTTAAGATCCTTTCTAACCCTACTATTCTATGTTTTTGATTTTATGAGATTTGAATAGGAACTACGATTATACTCTGCTATTTACATGTGGGGTTGAGTATTCAAAATCACACAGAGTTGATATTTTTCAAGATATCTTAGCTATTTGTGACACTGTATTATCTAATTGTTGTAGGGAATTAACTGTTTTAGAGTATATTTTAATACATGAAGATAATAAATCTAGTCTCCTGTGACTACAGGATCTGTGAAATGATCCTACGTACATATAACATTAGGAACTCTCAAGAGATGGCTGTCTACAAGAGCAGCTGGCTCAGTTGGAAATGCTGCAATTTGACGGACTTCTGTTTTCTTACTGTGGCACAGAATTGTTACCAACATATTTCTAGATCTCTAAACATACCAGCAAATTATACCTCACCCTATAACTATTGTCTTCATTAACCTAAGTTGATTTCTGTGTATGAACCATTAGAAATTAATAATAATTTGTTTCATATAGTTCATATCTATAAGAAAACTAGCAGTAAAATGATCAATTATATATAATAAAGAATTTTTTTGGAAGGTTGGAAATATTTCTGCATGTCTTTTACATGTGTAGGTGCATTGATGAGGACACTTTCTTGGTCCTGTATACACATAAAGTTATGACAGACCAGCTAATGCTCTTCTTCAAGGACAAACTCTTTGCTCTGTTTGGATCTTTTGGCAGGACCTCTTTCAATGCATCAAGATTTGTTTGTAAGATTTTTTTCCTGGGATATCTTGTGATTTTAGGATCATGGAGTTCAGAGAAGAAATGTGAGCCATATTCAAAATGGTATTTGGAATCTCATTTCTTTTTCTTTTTAAAATTCAACATAGAACGATTTTCCATTGTATCATACTGTCACTTATAGAGACATTTAAGTCAGCATGAACACTGACTTTTTGTATAGTGTCTGTTACTGATGCTTTACTTCTGTAACATATCCACAGGGTATTCTTTAGCAGACTCATTATCCTTGGGATTTTTAATGTGCATGCAGTTTGCATCTACCATTACAAAGGCAATCAAGCCTAAAAAGCAATTCCAGACTCAGTGACATACAGCAAAACCCCAACACTTCTTTGCCTAGATTAAAAGCTCTGGACAATGCTCCTTATGCAGCACACTTTATTCTCTTTACTAATACACGAATTAAAGGTTCATTATAAAATCATTCTTATGAATCATATTTACCCATAGCATCATGCTTGCTCTCTGAAAGTCTGTGAAAATTAGTGGGTATGGCATGTAAAAGCAAGAAACAATAGTACTTATTTTATTGTCAAACTATACTTTATCATGACTCACAATGGATAGAACTTTAGTGCTCTATCGCTCATAAATTGTTCTTTTTATGAGCCGTGAGAAATGGTAGCTTTTCAAATATTACTTTGTAACTCAACTGTATGATTTCTGTGACTTCACATTTAAAAATAATTCTGTTGTTTCCATTGCTCATGACTGTAAGGTATTATTAACAGACTATTTTAATGACAGTTCCTGAGAAATAAATTGGGCTTTGGCCATGACATAAGTGCAGGTGTTCACAACATCATGTTACCATTACAATTACAACCCTTCTGGCATATGTAAAAGAAAGGTTCTCAAAAGTTACAGTATGAGTAATGAATAATCTCTAAGCGAGAGCTGCACCAACATGTAGACAGAACTACATTTTAGGCCTATTATTAGAATAAGCTTCTTGAGGAATCGAATGTATTGTCAGAACTCTAATGTTGAATTTTGTCTGTAATAATTAAAGAATTCTTTCTCCATTCTTGCTCATTTCTAGTGCTTTACATAGATTTCAAGCTCATGTAACAAAGACTAAAACCTCCATGACTCTTTATAATAGCCGCTATAATTAATGGAAGAATGGCTCCTCCTCTGACTCTACTCTGAAATTTCCTAAAGTACCAATATAACAACATGCATTTTTTTTTTCTGAGATGATGCTTGTAATATGAAGCATCTGTGAAAGGTTTTTTTTCTGTCTAGAAATGTTCTGGTTTTGTGTGTGTTGTGATTTTACCCTGGAGGTTATTTGTATTATTTCAGCTTTAAGAATATCTGTAGTCCTTTTTGAGTCAGGCTTTTCTCAGTGGTGTCCAGTGACAGGACCAGAGGCAAGGGGCACAAACTGAAACACGGAAGATTCAGTCTTAGCACCAGGAAACACTTATTCACTGTGACAGCAGTGGAACTGTTTTTCCAGGGAGGTGTTGATGTATCCATCCTTAAACGTATTCAAAGGCTGTCTCCACATGGTCCTGGGCAACTGACTAACTGGCTTACATGTGATAGTTCTCCTTTTAGATCTCAGTGTTCAAAGATGAATGATATCTTATTTATGTATAATAAACACGTATTCATTTATAATAAATAAATAATAGCTTACCTCCTCTAAACCCATTTAGACTGTAGGATATGCGAGCTTATCAAGACCAGAGTATAACGTGGTTAAGTCTAAGAAAGTACTGCTTGTGCTATTGTCTTCATTTATTGTCATTTTCTTGCCTTTCTCATTTGTTTTCTAGAGGAACAGTCCTGCACTGGTGTCATGGTTTAAGCCCAGCCAGCAACCCAGATCCATTCTGCAGCTCGCTCACGCCCCCCCGCCTCCTCCACCTGCTCCTGGAGGGATGGGGAGGAGAATCTAAAGAATGTAACTCCCATGGGTTGAGATAAGAACAGGCCAGTAACTAAGGTATGACACAAAACCACTACTGCTACCACCATTAATAATAATGATAAGGGAAATAAAAAGGGAAGAGAATATAACCGCACACCACCCGCTGACTGATACCCAGCCTGACCCAAGCCGTGATCCCGTCCTTCCAGGTAACTGCCCCCAGTTTATATACCAGGCATGACGTGCTGTGGTATGGAATACCTCTTTGGCTACTTTGGGTCAGTTGTCCTATCTCTGCTTCCTCCCGGCTTCTCCTCCTCCCTGGCAGGGCATGAGACTCAGAAAGCCCTTGGTCAAACTAAACATTACTGAGTAGCAACTAAAAATACTGGCGTTATCAGCGCAGTTCCCAGGCTGAAGGTCAAAACTACAGCACTGCACCAGCTACTAAGAAGGAGAAAAATGACTGCTACTGCTGAACCCAGACAACTGGGTAAGATCTGGGACAAACAGTATCCCTATATAATCCAAAAGCTTCACAGTACAGAGTCATATTTTTTAATATCCTTTGGCAATTTCCATCAAGATTACCAATTGAATTTATTATTTATTTTATTTTATTTTATTTTGCTTTATTTTATTTTATTTTATTTTATTTTATTATTTTATTTTATTTTAATTTTATTTTATTTTATATTTATTTACTTTATTTTATTTTATTTATTTTATATAGTGATTTTTTGTGCATTGCATTTAGGAGAAATCCCTGATTGTTTCAACTTTGTAAAATTTTCTTTTTACTTTTTTTAAGAAACCATCTATATTGCAGTGTTTTATGCTTTCTCAACTGCTACTACTGTAAACATATTTATCTGCTATGCTCCAGATGCTCAGATGTGTCATAGTAGTGAGCATTATACTCTGGGGAAGATATTTAAACAGCTTTCTGCTCTCTTCCCGTCCTGTGTCCTGATTATTGTAGCATCTTCCATTCTGTTTAAATTTCTGCCTACAGAAGTAACAGAGTTTCTGTCCAGTTTCCCACTGTGTGTACTTACACCCCACTATGAGCACTACAGTAGAACCATGCATGGGTATGAATGCTGGGGCAAACCCTCAGAGATGTTTAGACAAGCAATCAGTATTACAGAAAGAATGGAAAGGCTGTGAGGTTCTCGTGTAGAAATTCACATTCTTCAAAAAAATGATTGGGTTGATTCCTTTTGATATTTGGGACCTTTAACTTTAAAAATTCATGATACAAAACTGGCTTGCGTGACCTCAGGCAGAAAGAAACCCACCTTCTTTGTAAATTAGTTTGAGACTATCAGCATACCCTGGTAGAATAGAGGTAATCTGTGAGTAATGAAAAGTCTCTGTTTTAGGGGAACTTAAAAAAATAATTTTTTCCAATAGAACAGGGCAAGAGTAAGGATCAATATATTTAAACTGTAAGTAGCCTAAGAGTTACTTAATGTTTCTAAACAGTGAAGGAAAATATGAAGATGCTGAGTACAAAGTGACATTCTTGGTAAGAAAGTGAATTTTCATCGTACAGAACTAGTAAAGGTAGATCCAAATAAACAGTTCAATAGATTTATACTGACATTATTACTGGGGGGATAATTTTGCAGGGGTAACCCATGTCTGGTTTGTTATGTTTTTTGGTTTGATTTGGGTTTGGCAGTGGTGGTGATCATTGTTTTCTGTTTGTTTGCTTACTTGTCTCTTGGTTGTTTTTTGTTTAGGTTTGTTTTGTTTTGTTTTGTTTTTTTTCTAAAAATGAAGTTAATTAATGTATAATTTGCTGACCATGAGCATCTTTGATCCACAGAATAAAAATTCAGGTTAGCTCAAAACTGCTGCACATTGTGTAGCTGAGATCTGAGAGATTGTGAGAGCAGTGTTGGAAATTTTTTTTTTCTATCATTAAGTGAATGCATTGCACTGTACATTGGCATTTACATCTCTTCACAGGAGTGAAGAATTCACTGTGTGAAAATAATTTTTAGCAAAATCCTACTTGGTGGTACTAAATGTGTTTTATTGCTGGACTATTGTGGATTTAATGGTCCTTTCTCTCTGTTGGCAGTAGATATTAATACTGTAATGATAATGGGATCTACTAACCCGTTGCTTTATTTTTGGAGGGACTGAAGATAAGATTTTTTTTTTTATTTAATTTTGCTATATCCATGTTATAGTTACAAGAAATTTAAACACCTGAGGCTAAACAATTCAACCCTATAGTACTTATAGACTATGTCCTTGGACAAAACTGTAATTTCCTAGAAGTATTAATTACTGCAAAGTTAGAAATTACAATTTCTTAAGTATCCACTAATTCTACCCAAAGATATGGTAGTGGGAAAACAGGATTAATGTACAGTTAATGACTAATTACTTGCTTTGCCAACTTTGACAATTTGAAAGACTGGTAGGTATAGGACAGGAGTTCTTTTCTGATTCATTGTCTACTTAGGCTGCTTCACACAGCCATTTCTGAATGAATTAATCAAATACAGCACATAAAGGATGTAGCAGATGGCTTAACTAAGCAAGCTTTAAAAATAACTGAAATTAAATGAATAGCATTATGTAATTTAGATTACATTTAGACTGTATGAAATATTTCCCACTGATGAGAACTACCAACTTGAGAGCATTATATTTTCAGCATAAATTAAAAAATGCAGTAAAAGTTTATTGAGAAAATAAATTTCAATTAGCAAGTACTAAATATCTGCCCTTAACTAGAAAAGGGTAAGTTTGCTAGAGATAAGTTTTGAGAAGGCTTATATGAGGCTGTTATGTTTAGTGTGCATAATCTATCTTGTTTACAAGGCAGTTCATGCAAAGGTAGCTAACAGAAAAGCTTGGTCATGCATCAGTCTATCTGAAACAAACATATCCAATTATCACAAAAATGACCTATGTTCCATATTTTTTGTGTACTTTCCCTTTAAAATTTCTCATTAGGGTTTAATTTCTTCTAGTGGATCTCCCTTGAGTTATAGAATAGGTGATGCCTCATGGGAAGACTATCTATTATTTTTCTAGCGCTTGTGGAAAACTTACAAACTTGAGATGCTGTGAAAACATGGTTTTGATAAGGCATATGTGGCTTTTCCCCTTTCTTACTGCACTAAGTCTTTCCAACCATATTGTGTACACCAGATCTTCCAGTCAGAGCCTATTCAGCAAAACAGACAAAAGGTCCCATCTACAGTTGCAGTTCTCAAATACAAGCTCCCCCAGCTTAGTGGTAGCTGTCATATTTGCTTCCATTACTGAAACAAGGGGCTATCCATTTCTGAGCACATAATTCTGGTTCTTGTCTTTATGACACTGTTTTTATCCTGAACTATATTTGGGTAACAATAATGCTGTGACTTCCCTAAAGAGGAATTGCTTGCTTTATTAAAAGAATTCTTACAGTTACTAGCAGGTTTCCACCAGCCACTTCCTAAGTATCTTCATTCGATTACTTAATTACTCATTAAAATAAAAACCTCCCTTGTACATACTTTGTGGCTAATCTGCATGCATGAGCTCCTGCATGAGGGAGAATAGTTACTTTGAGCATCTTTGGGGATGTAGTCCTCAGTTCTACCACCATAAGCGATTCCTCCCAACAAACAGAGCCTATTTATAAATAAGCAGACTATACTATGCTAATGGTATAAAAGCATAGATTAATTCATAGATACATGTATAGATATAAAGCACAGGATGATTACAAATTTAGGCCTAATATGCCAAAAAGCTTTTTAAAGCCAAGATAGGGAATTGTTTGATTACTGACTCAAATGGCAGCAGAAGTGCACCAACCACTCATTCCTTACACAGAATTGAATCACCTCGATTTCTTTGGGAAAGAAAGAATTGGGGATAATCAGTACTTAGTACCAAAAGGTTTGCAGGATTCTATGTAAACACCATAGTTCATAGAAGCATCCCAGTTCAAGGTAACAGTTCAACAGCTGTAACAATTCAGGCACTGATGCTAACGGGGCATCTGTTTAATACTTTGCTAAACGCAGATGTCGAAGTACAGATATTTTATTTGGCACCTATACTACTTTATTCACATATTGTTTTATTTTTTTGAAAAAAAAAAAAATTTCCTTTTGAATCCCTAATTTTTTAACTTCTTGGGTTTCTATTTATTCCCTGTAACATTTCTGGAATACTGAACAGACAGTCTGAAGTCCTTTTATGCCGTGTTTCACCTTGTAATTTTAGAAATTCCATAACAACTTTAAAAAAGTTCCAACTTTTCAGTGTATTTTTTATCCTTTTTTTTTTTTTCAGTTATACTGATTTAATAAATAGCTCAAAGTCATCCATCTTGAAACAGAGTGCCTTAGTTACTATTTAATTTAAATTTGTGATTACTGCTTCCGAGGTTAGTTTTTCTAACTAGCTTTTTTGAAAATTCTTTCCTTGAAACACAAGCCAAGTCTAAGACAGCATTAAGTCCCAGAATGTTAGGATGCAGTCTATCTTAATTGTAGCTGACATCCAAAATATCTACTTTACAATGCAATGGATTATGTTCTAGAAATGATTGCTATTCAACACTGGCTGTCAAGAGAGTGTAGAATAAGTATCCTAGATATTGATTATTTATGATTTCACTTAGCCAAATGAGTCATTGTCTTACTGTTTATCCTCAAATCCAGTGAACATTGCTACCATCAGAAAGAATTCACCAATCTGTCCTCCTTGTATCTTGCCTTTAGAGCCTCACCTAATATGAGATCTCACAGCATCTTTTCTCAGAAAGCATATAAAAAGGAATTCAGTGCATAATGATAGGCTTTCAAGTGTGATATGCATGCAGACTTTCCTTCTTGGAGCCTGACTACACAGTGTATCCTACTGAATATCTTTAAAAGCCAACAAAGCCCATGCTTAACTGTGGAGATCAATAAACGTCCAAAGAGGCATCTAAGGCAAAGGGATTAGGACTTCGTCAGATTGTGTGCTACAGAAAAATAGCAGATAGTTTATACTTACGGTTGTGTAGGGATAATCATGCTGTGGATTTATTTCTCACTTTGCAGACTCTACTAAACGAGGTGGCTTTGGGTCAGAAAGACAGAAGCATTATGAAAAACATGCCTGTGTTCTACATATAACAGAAATGTCAGAATAACTACATGAAGACAAATAGTGCCCAGTGTCTGCATCTGCAGATGTAAAAGCTCTGGAGGAAAGAAGCTGTCAGAACCATCTTGAGGTAAGTGATGTTTTGAGGGCATGAATGCCTGGATGTTTCCAAGCATTTCTGTTATCTTGTGAGACAAAATTGTGTTTATGCTGGTTTTTGTGTGCTTCCTTCATAGACATCTATGGGCAACTCCGCACCACAAGACAGAGTTCCCAGGTTGCTGTTAAATAAGCCTGCAAAGAGAAGTCATTAGCTTGGGTGCAGAACTGTTATTTTTAATTCAGACTATTTTTCCAACCCAAGCCACTGTCCATACAATGCACATTATTCTGTCTTAAACAGATTCTCTCTCATGCTTTCCTGCAAAGTGTACACACATCTTATCTCATCTATAGGGAGTCTCGGACCCAAGAGGTATCAGAGTATCTATGGCTAGATGATTTTCTTTTTTAGTTCCTTGGTGGCTGAATTCAACCCAATGATAAATTCAAAGGTCTGCTGTGTTAGCACACATCAGTGGCAGAGGAATGATAAAACAGGGAAGAGAAGGGTGTTGAAATTTCTCAAAGTTGTTTTGCTTCTGAAGTCAGAATATTCCTTCAAAAAGTGGAGGCTTTGTGTAAAAAAGTACTCTTACTTAGGTAACCCCATCCCAGGATACTTAGAAAAATTAAAGCCTTGAAGAGAAAAGTAAGTGCTGATGAAATGCTAAGAATAGATTTTGTTCAGATTTCACTTGTGCAGAACACTTTTCTAGTACAGTTGTATGCTGCAGATCTTACGTTGGTATGACAATATTCAGAAACCAAGACATGCTCAAAGGCCAATACTACTTTCCTGGGGAGAGTGGTAGGAAAGGAGTTTTTCGGATGAGATCACAAATGAGTAAGTCAGTTTGATAGTCTGAAGCTGCTCTTGAAAGAGGGAGTTACAACTTCTTACCTCTTCCTTTAGCCCAGTCTCACTTTCCTTCTATTTTGTCTCGGGCTCATTTGTGCTTATAGTGGAAATTTTTAATTTCTCTGTTTTGTTTTTTTTTATTCCTTTTGGGTTTAATAAGTGAATTTACATCACAGAAGGTGCTGAGAAGCACCACAGGAATTTGGGGGATTACATCACATGGATCACAGAGAAAGGAGAGAGTGGAAAAATAAACTCTGTCTAATGGTGGTAGAGGACTGTCAGTTTTACTTACAACACCTACAGCCCTTGTGCAAGGCAGAGGCTGCGAACATGCTGTCAAGGCAAGCAGAAAGGTAGACGAGCATATGCATAAACTGAAGTTCCCTGATCATTTCAAACCAGTGTAATAGCAGGTCACTCCTGATGGGATGGTACTTCTCTTGCTCTTAGATGCAGTTGCACCTGCAGTATTCGTACTACACATAGTACAGCTGAACTGAAACTGAGAAAGAGATTCACCGAGAAAGGTATAATTTTCCTAAAATATGTTTTCATGTGGAAGAGTTCACCAGACTGACTCATTGTGCAGCTACACAAGCATAATGCTGGCACTTGGGAAGTGGCACTAGTAGGCAGAACATCAGACTGGATTGGTGTTTCTCATTCAGGAACACTAAGTTCTGAACATATACCTTTTACTCCAATAAGTGAAAGAGAAAAAAGAAAGTTGTCTCTAAATCCCAGTTAACAATTTCTGTTGACTTCAGTAAAAACTGGATGATATCCAAATGATTCTGTTTAATCTTTTAAAGGGGCTTATTTTCTTAAATAATTTCTAGCTATCTGAACTGAGAGAAATATCTGATGGAAAAATTCTAGTTGTGTGAATTTTAGACTGAAACTCTAAAACAGTAGTAAGAAGTTGTTGAAGATGGCAAGACTACGCATTTCTCAAATTTAATCTTACTATTTATGTCATATGGTTTTAACTCAATGTATGGCCTGAATGTATGCATTAAAATTAATTTTATTTGGCTTTGAAAGTGTTACTCAGGAAATACTCTGGAAACAACAAGCAGATAAAACTAATACTATCATGTGATTAAAGCTATGTAGGAAGAATCCGTAGATTTGAGTCAACACTTATAACTGAGAGCAAAAAACTGCCTTCTGGGTAAAAGATAAAAATGTCTTTTAGACAGATAAGATGGGAAGGTTGCTAAGAGATGAATAAGCCACATGACTGCTATTCATTAAAATCATGCATTCACCACAGCTTCTTTTGCCACACTTATCTCTCAACTGCAATATTCTTTATTTAAATTATGAACTAATGGCCTGCATAATTTCATTCATTAAAAAAGCCCATTTAATATTATGACACTGAAGAGGAACAGTTGTCTTCCAACACTGACGATTTGGTTATAAGTTCAGAGTTCTGAAGAATGATGATCTTGAGGGTGATACCTTTGACTTGTGTAGCTAACTGTCTTTACCACAGTAGCCTGACTTCCCAGTCAGAAAAACAAGGGGTAGCAAGCTAAAAATTTAGAAGTATATTTTATTCTACGTCTACGTTATTTAAGAAAACTGATCAAAAGAAGAAGGTGTTATAGCCCATAATAGAAACCTAACTAGGAAAAAGATAATTAGACATGTTGTTTAAATCCTCAGTGTTTGAAGCGATCTACTTCTAATTAAGATCTGTGTGCATTAAATTTATGGTAAACTTAACACAGAACATATGTTAAAAGGTTGTCAAAGAAGGATAAATTTACCTGCTTAACCATTGATCTTTTTCATCGTTATGAGGATTAAAAAAATATTGTTTTTATCAAATCTATTACTTTGAAGAAAGAGCTCCAGATTTTAAACTGCTCAGAAAAAAGTATTTCCTATGCAAATAGGTAGTACAGGAATAGCTGTTTTATTCTGTACTTGGTCTTCAATTTATAGAACTATGCAGACTCTCTCTAGTGTCTAATCTACCAATTCACAGTTTATTTTGACAACTGCTGCAGACAAATAGCAGGCAAAACTCAGACCAGTACATTTCTCCATAATCCGTCTGCTAGATTTTATATGCTGTACTATGCAACAGGTGTAAGCACATTAAAAGATTTGGTGTGTTCCCCAAATGTAGTAGCTGGAGAATAGAAATTCCATTTCCTTTTGATGCTGAACAGTCAATGTGCTGCATTGCCTAAGTGTTGTAGAGTTTTCTATCATCTCCCTGACGCCTCATGTCATATGGGTCCTGGAGTGGGAGAGAGAGGTCATGTTGTGGCCTAAAATGTGAGATGGCATCACTAAACTGGGAAGATTGGGAAACACCGAACTTTATGTTCAAAGAATGACCTGTGAGATATCTAGACCACTTAATAGCAGAGTGAAACTCTACCAAAAATAATAGAGCTGCATTAAAACCAGTGGCTACAATGAAATAATTCACTTATCCTTGTGAATCAGAATTATATCAGTGTCCAGATGAAGCTTGGGGTATGTCCAGTGATACAGTTTTAATTGCATCAGTTTTAATTGTCTGACACATGTGCATTCAGATTTTGCTTAGCTGTTGACCACTGTACTGACCTAGAACTATGTTCCTGCAGGATGACTATCCATGTGCTGAACAACATATGACAGAGGTTGTCCTTTGACAGAGGACAACGTATCTAATCACCATTATTGACACTTTCTACAAGCCTACTGGCTTCATGACACTCTCCTGCATCTGGCAAACTGTAGCGAATGGTAGAACTGCATGATTTGATTTCACAGGTGACTGTTTAAATATAGAGTGGAAAACAACTAAGCAGAATCTGAATGCACATGTGCCAGACTTAATTTAAACTTATGCAACAGAGAATTCAGAGGAAACTAGTGAGAGTTTCTTAGAGTTCATATAAACCCAGAAAGCCACTGGAGTCTGCTAGAAAGGCAGACTTACAGAGGATATGTGGACCTGCTTGAGCGGCAAGAAGAGATTACGAAGATGATCAGAGGGCTGGAGCACCTCTCCTATGAAGACAGGTTGAGAGAGTTGGACTTCTTCATCTGGGAGTAAAGGTGCTTCAGAGAAGACCTTAGAGGAACCTTCCAATACCTAAAGGTACCTACAAGAAATCTAGAGAGAGACTTCTTACAAGGGCATGTAGTGAGAGGACAAAGGGAAATGGTTTTAAACTGAGAGAGAGTAGATTTAGATTAGATATTAGGAAAAATTTCTTTACTGTGAGGGTGGTGTAACACTGGCGCAGGCTGCCTAGAGAAGTTGTGGCTGCCCCATTCCTGGACATGTTTAAGGCCAGGCTGGACAGGGCTTTGAGCAACCTGGTCTAGTGGAAAGTGTCTCTGCTGGCAGGGGGCATTGGAACCTTTAAAGTCCCTACCAACCCAAACCATTCTATGATTCTGTGATTCTATACCTCCTTAAAAATGGCACAGATGGAAGGAGCAAGATCTTTGTTAATCCTTTGTTTAGGATTACCCCACAGTTGAACCTCCTAGTCCTGTTTTTTTTTCTAGTTGAAGGGTTCTGCTGTTCCAGTGTGCAGGTTGTGCTGTAACAAAATAGGCCTGATGATACAGAGTTATGGTATGTTGTTAAGATACAGAGCCTGATGATGTGCTCAATTTGAAGAAGAAATATGGATGGTTTCCCAGATCTGTCTAGTTTGGAGTCTTGGCATTCATTACTGCTCCCAAATTTCTGGTGTGGCACGTAGAGCATGCATGACGATATTTGATTCTTTTAAAGAAGGAATAGTTATTCAGGACTTTGAATAGGAAATCTTCTTTCTGGCTAAAGCAGAAACCTAAATGAGAAGAATGCATGTAGATAGCTTCTTTGCATTCAGGCCCTTCCTGCTCGTTACACTCCTGATTTCCTTTGCTCCTGATCCTTAACCTTTATATTTCTTTATATTTTACAAAAAGGGATCTTGTTCATGTTACTATTTCCTCCTCACCCCCCACCATTCTTTTAAGAAGCAAATTAATTTTGTTGAGTCTTTCAGAAGCTTTACAGATTCCAGCTGAACTGGGATTGTGCCTCTATCTCTTTCAGTGTTACTGTTAGTACTATGTGGAAATCTCAGTTTCAACTTCACTTTCTGTATCCTAGAATGATGTTTTAGTGGTAGACATGTTTCTTTGTAGTGATTTCACTTTCACACAGGAAGTTCTAATTCCATATTTTTTTTTTTTCTGAATAAATTCCTCACAAATATTACTCTTTGCCGTAAAAATATGTTATTTGGTATATCTTACTTCATGTGAGAGACAATTTACATAGTATCTGCACCATTCTGGGCCTGTAAGAATATTAACTGTATCTCTACTTCTGTTACTGGCAGTGTCAAAGTTCAGTCTTGACTGTGCTCTTTCTCCATTTTTTTTTATATTTTAATTTATATGCATTATATCAGAACTAATATCTCTCATTGATTTGCTTAACCCAAGAGGCCTGTTTCTCAGCTTTCGCTTGCGCAAAATTTCACCCAGTGATAGCATGTTTTAGGATATTGCTCTCCAGCATGGCCTGAATCTACTTCTTATTCCATAGTTTTTTTTTTGACAATCTTTTTATTAGCTTCAGCTTAAAGTTTTCTGGTTTTGCATAGGTTTGGCTGATATGTGCGCCATTCTCAAACACCACAGTGGATTCTATATGGGATCTTACAATTACATTCACTATAGCATGTTGGTTCTCTAATACCAAGATAATGCGAATAATGATTGTGCATTGAAAAACAATCTTTGCTGGTATATGCAAATGTATTTCTAGTGGTGACTGACTTCCACATATAATAGACTTAAAATGATGTGTTTTGTTAGTTTTCTCAGTTTTATGGTCCTTTTTTTGATCAATATTGTACATTTTGAAAGTTCTACATTTTTCTGTATTAATATGTCTATTAAGTCTTCTCTGAAGACTTTGGTCCTTTTACCTTTGGTCAATTACCTTTGGTCCCACTGTACTCTACCTCCTAAGTGGTACACTATCAGTTACAGACAATTCTGTTTCAGATCCATGGACAGCACAAACATGGTTATTTGCCAATTTACTCCCCAGCTGCCTCCAAGCAAGAAGTGTTAATGATTTTTTTCAATGTTTCACTTGTGTGAAACTGTACCTCTTAAACCCGAAGTGGAATATATTTTCAAGTTTGCTCTTACATGATGTTTAAAAAGACATTCTTCAATCCACACTATTCTTCTAGCACAACATTTACAATCATCCTTCAGCTGTGTTTTTCTCTGCTGCGTCTTGGGTGAAATCTGCACAATTTTTCTCTTCCCCGCAGATTCGGTACCATAGATGACAGGCATATGCTGGTGAATAATTTGCTTTGTGGTGTCTGAATGACAAGCTATAGGCCTTGTTACTGCTCTTTAATAAAATTAGAGCACTAGGCCAAGCTGCTTCGCTCTTAAAACCCTGCTTCTTTGTGTAGGCATATATGATTTTTGCAGTCCTTTTCTCTCAACTTTTCTGGTTCCAGGAAATCTTGCTAGTTCAAACAGACCACTGTCCTCCAAAGTCTACATTGGTTTACAGAGAGCTTTCTCAACTTTTTTCGGTGTTTCCTAGGCACACAGGTAAATCTCTCAGATTTCTCACTCACAGAGAAGGAAGTCCTGGGCTCTGATCTTGCAGGATCACAAACAGAAGACATGTCATAGCTCAACACTGTGAGTGAATGAAATGCAGACCTATGTGTGGGGGAAACAATATCATATACCAGTTGTTTGAAGTTCACTCTCTTTACGCAAGACTTGACAAATCTCTGTAGTTGTGCTCTGCTGAATTTTTACACTCCAGTAAGGAAATCAACAGTGGCTGTTATTTTGAGAGGTATGGTGCTGGAAACTTGCTATTGCTGCAGGTTCCTAAGGCTACGATAGGGCTGACCAGGAAAATCCAGCATTATATTTGCTGTTTACATGCTTCAGTGTCCAGAAGACACAGTAAAGTGTTTTATTTATTAGAGGTTCTGTAACTAATTTTATACTATTCCCTTGTCTTGTCTGCGGTATTAATGAAAATGCTAATGAAGAGTCACTATAGTAAGATTCTTATGCTAAGTATTAACATAAACACAAATTCACCCGAGTGATATGGTGTAATTATTTTCTTTGGTTATCTACAGGCTAATGTGTTAAGTAAATGGGAAATTATTGTTTCCTGCTTTAATGCAAAACACTTTAATTATTTAAAAAAGTTTTGAAATAAGGGGTTCATGTCATAGTTTTAATCACTCCACCCTTGCAACTCTCTTACCTTACAAACAGACTTCTTAGCAGTATTCTGTGTAGCAATACAGCACAGGCACTTTATGAAATGCAGGCTGAATTTGGTTGTTTCTGCAAGTATTAACAGCTGAAAGCAGCCTCAGCAAATAGGCATTTTTTCCTTTCCCATTATTATTTATCAGTTTTCTATTTTAAAATTGCTATTACTGTAGTAGCCATATAACAGCCAGGTCTATTTAACAGGCTTTTTTTCCTTTCTTTGCTTCTGACAATTTACCCTTCTTCTGTTGCCATTCTAGTGATATAACAGAAACTTAAAAAAGGAGGTAGGAGAGCATTCTAAAAGCTGTCAGATTTTAGATTGTCAAATCTCTTCTGGAAGCTCATTCCACAGCTGAGCAAACCTGAGTATGAACACTTTATCTTTCCTATTTTGTTCATGATTAAAAGGGTGTTTAAGCTTTATGCATAACTTTTAACCATGCCAGTAGTCCAATTGACTTTTGGGAATGGCAGACGTGCATCAGGTTTTATATATGTTTGAATTTCCTCTCTGAATTGGGGCTTTGGTGCAATGTTTGGGCATCTGTGACATTCCCCAAAAAAATGGTTCCCTTGCCATGTCATAGGAGTGTGGTTGCTGAGATACCTGAATTTTCCAAATCCAAATGGTTGAAACTAAAACTGAAGCCTTTGATTGGTAATAAAAGATTAAATGAAGCAATGTTATAGTTTGTTGTGCTGAGCAGGGTGATAATGAGCACCATGCTTGCAAAAACTTTTCTTGAGCGCCACCATTAGCTTCAGGCCCAATGTGCTGCACAAAACTACTGCTGAGTGACAACATTTTAACTGTATGACCTGAATTCTGCTTGCACTGATAGATAATGAAGTGTCCATGTGCCACAGCTACTCCACAAGAGATCTGGGAGGCAAGAGCCACTGCAAGGGAGGTAGTCCAGGAACCTTACAGTATCTGAACAAGAAAAGCAAAGTGGATCTGGTGAGAGTAACCAGGCTCATCCAAGACTCCAGATCATTAAGAACATGCACAATGGCAAGGCAACGCAGGCATCCAAGACCAAGACAGGAAGCCAAGGCAGCGGGTGAGGTGCACAGGCAGACATAACCAAGACAGCAGGAGCAAAGGCAAGGGATTGAGGTTAAGCACAACTCCTGCTGAAGGAGCAGCGCCTTACTTGTCAAAGCATTTTTTCACACAGCTCTTTCTACACAGCTGTCTAATTGAAGGCTGCACAGCTGCACCATGGAGGCTGGCCCTGAGCCCAGGCAGTCAGATCCTTAGGTGCTCTGGGCCCTGGCATAGAGAACTGTAATGGAAAAGCTACTTAATGTGTAGTCTAGTTAGACCTCTGTTCTTCCTGGTACTTGGACAGTGTAATTTTAGTTTTGTTTGAATTCATATGGATAGTCTGTAAACTTTTATTTCCAGGATGAGATTCAGGTTGCCAGTTAAGTCAATAGTGACTTTGACAGGGCAGGCTATACCTACTGAAAAAGGTAGGGGTTTTGTCCAGTTGGTAGTGAGGAATATGCTTTCCAAAGGCGAGTTAGAGAGCTAGCATGCTGAACAGAAAAATTGCTAGAGCCAGCCATTACCTTTGGATGCAGGAATCTGTCAGAGGTTTGGCTCCACTTTGCATAACACTGCAAACTGAATGCTGCTATTGACTCAGGAGCCAAAGAGTAAAGATCTCTTCTGGGAATAGGTATCAAATTAGTTTGATGACTTTTTCTATGACAACAGGTGCTGATGGTGTTATCTACATTTTAGCACCTAGCCTGGTTGTTGGAGACCTAGCCTAGGAAAATTATGTTGCAGGCTTTCCTCATTTGGGAAATGCATCCAGGAAGAGACTGATCCCTCAGCTTTTATTTCTTGGGACCACGTTAGAACTACGGGGTTTTTACTATAGTGCCTTTTACTATAGCTCTTCCTACTGAGTCTGCATTACCTTGCAACAAACCACACAAGTAATGGAGGAGGAGAAGAACAAATAAAAAGAGCATTGTAGCCTAGATCACTTGGCTGAGTGCCTGGATCCTAGCTTTGCAGTCACTGCTCCCTTGCAGAGTACTTACATCGAACAGTTATTGAACAAAACAAAAAAATACATCAGCAAAGTGTTTTACAGGGATGACTCAAAATCACAGGAGTCCTCTACCAGTAACTGGTGGCATCATCAAGGATGGTTCAGCAAAAGAGCCCTCCTGAAGGAAGTTTTAGCAAAAAGCCTTTTTTTGAAGTGAATAAAGCTGCACTTTGAGCACCCCCCCCTTCTGCTCCTTCCTCAAACTCATAGTCATTCTCTTCCTTTTATGTCAATATATCAGCATAAGGAATCTTTAGCTGAAAGAGGTTATTACCTATTTCCAAGCCTTCAGGAGTCCTTGGAGATAAAGAACAGCAGGTACTTGCTATTTGAAGGGAAAAGAAAAGCAGCCGATGGGAAATGGGAGTAATTCAAAAACATGAACAAAACTAACTCAGGTTTTGGCTGAATGCTTTCATCATTGCAGTTCTTTCAATTGTCTGTCTTAATAAAACCAAGATTTGTTAAATACAGAAGAATCACCTATCTAAAATCCCATTCCCAGATCACTCAGTGTTTATGTCTGCATTGCTGAAGGCATTCATTCCTGTCCTCAGAAATTACCCCTAGATAATTTCTTTGTAGCTCCAGCTACAAAGTGTCTTGCACAATATGTTGCCCAGAACCAGGCTCTTCTAGGCAGAAAAGCCATGCTTACTCACCCCAGAAGATAGGTGGCTACGGTTGCTATTTTGGGCTTCATGTAACAATGGTTTAAAATACAAAAAACAAAACACCCCCCCCCCCCCCCTTCCCCCCCCTCCAAAAAAAAAAACAACAAACAAAATAGCAACCAAAAAAAACCCAAAAAAACCAAGAAAAGGTTTTTTCCAGCTCAGAGAAGTGAAATTAACAAGAAGCTGTGTCACAATTTTTCAAAGTAATATTATTATACCGCTTGATGTTAAGTTCCCAGGAAATGCACAAGTTTTTGGACGTAAAGGTTATTGTGTTGTGCTGATGGCAATGTAGAATGAGAATGTGCTTATCTTCTGCTCTTGTCAATGCTGCCTTTAGGCAGTAGTGCATGGAGTAAGCTACCTCCAGTATTGTGGTTCCATCTAACAGCAAATTAATATATTAGCACTGCGAATATTCCAGGGACCAGGATCCAAGGGAGAACTTGGGATTTAAATTATTTGATGATATAGATGTACCTTGTCTAACTACAACCAACTAGGACATGGCGTGCTATTGGTTCTGTCAGCTACTCTCTTTGTTAAGGCTCACAAAGTCACTCTTGTGAGGTCATGAGAAAGTGGTTTGAACCATTCTTTCAGCCTGTTCTAGGCTTACAAAATTACTTCAAAGGAAACAGAAGCTTGAGGTGTGAAACCCAAAGCAAATATAATACTATGTTGAAGCTCCTCTCCTTCCTAGGATAACAATTTCTAGACTTCAGGAGAACTGTTTGTATTTTCTTGATTTCTGTTACATCTGATTTCTTAAAACTTGTTTTTAATATTAAGATTTTCGCATCCAGAATAGAAGCAATTATATTAAGTGAATCTGAAAAAAAATAAAACCTTTATTCCAAAAATATAACACAAGCATTCAGATTGCAGTTACAGTTGCAGCTGCAATTATTTCTTAGAGGTGGGGACTTACAACCTGGTAAGGTAGCCACACTTTGTTATGATTGCTATTCAGATCTCTTTCTATGAAGTATTAGATCTATCCGTCATTTTATTTTTGCTACAGGTTCACAGCATTAATGTTATACCTACATTGTAACATCTAATGAAATCTACCAAAACTACAATTGAGGTCTATGAAATCCTCAACTACAGCATAGCAAGACTATATAAAAAAAACCAAACAAACATGCAAAACTATTCTGAAAGACAAGAAAACATCAATTAAGCTCCAGTTTTGCTTTCAGAAGTTTATGAACCTTCCATGTAAACACAAGTTTTAAGTTTCAAGTACAATAAAATAGCATTTTCAATGTCCTTAAAAATGCGAATATATCTCATTCAATGAAAACATATTCCTCAATACAGTCTGTTGGAAGGCCCCTGAATTCCATGATAACTGGTGGAAATTAATTAAATATGAAAAAAATCATTTCAGCTTTTTTCTTTGAATTCAGCTTTGGTTTTGTTCTCCAAACACGATTTGGTTTTTAATCTCTAAACAGGATTAGTTGTCTTAATTTGCATGGAGTTTCTTGTATAGGCAAAATTAGAGGGTTTATTTATTTAAAAGAGGGGGATTATTTTGTTGTCTGGGAAAGCTGAAAGAGATTGTTCTATAATGCCAAGAAATATTAAAATGGCATTTTATGCATTAGAAGCTATGCATTTGCCAGTGTTGAAGTAGTATCACTGACAAATCTTGTTTTAAGTGTGGCAATAATCAGCAGTTACTGGTATTTTAATTGCAGCATAAAATATTAAAAAAGTTATTAAAAATGTGTTTCCTTAACTTTTGTTTATATTACTTTAAATTCTGTTTTATAAGTCTCTGAAGATTCAAAGGCACATAAGCTGATGAAAGACTGTTGTATGTATTGTGCTAAAGGTTTGAATCTCCTATGTTGTCAGTGGACTCCTGTGAAATGTAGTTCTATAGGAAAGGGATGTTCCTCGGTAGGTGCAGAAGCATCCCTTTCATATACATATGAGGAACTATGGCTTTAAAATGTGCCAAAGATTTTTTGCTTGCTAATGGAGTTTCTGTCATGGTGAGTTGCTATGACCAGTTTCTGATCACTTTAATGTCTCTAAAGAGACACTCTGGTCCCTCCCCTGTGTTCCCCCTACAACCCACCAGCCCCCTCCCTCCACCATGTCCTTGTGTGGAATTTATCCATATATTTATATGCAAAAGTGAGGATTAATTTAAACAAATATGGGCAATAAAACATTCAGTTCAAACATTCATCTCGTTCTCAAACACAAATTCAAAATACAGTAATTGAATTGCGAATAAATGTGCTGATTTCTACTGACTGTAAAAGGAATTGAGACAATCAGTTCAAATTTAGATTTTGATATAATAAGCAATGAAATTTAGTTGAAATTAATCAAAAGTGGCACTACATGATTTTAAATCTTTTATTTTTTGATGAACAGTCAACTCGAAAGAAGACAAACAATAACCCCATCAAGGAGAACAGTTCATACTTATTCCACAATATATTCTGTCTTCAATTTTGATTCAGAAATGGCAACAGTGCTTATAGATATTTAGCTTCCATAGCACATCAGAAAATGCCACGCTCTGCTTTGTGCTCCAGAGTTACTGATATTCACAGTCAAAGGATGATGATTATGAGCCTTTCAGTGATACAGCAACAGGAGAGTGAATATGTAGATAGCTAGACTATGTTTCATCTCTTCTGTTGCAAGTGTACCCTATGAAATTTACAGCTTTCACATAGCTTAAATACTAGAACAGAAAAAACAGTCAGAAGACATCTTTATTATTAACTAAGAAAGAAACATTCCATATGTCAAAATGGAATTTATACTATCAATTCAATGCAAACCATACCCACATGTCAACAAGAAGAGTTAGCTTCCCAAATTGAAAGGTAGCCTATGAATTAGTAGCAGCTGAGCTGGGTGACTACCTCTCATTTAATTTAGCCAAGGGCTATTGTTTCCTAACAAGAAGGTTGGTTCTGGGTGCTTTAAACAAAACTGCTCAGTGGTCTTGATTGAGTCTGCAATGCAAATGTTATGAATCAGAAGTACCTTATCTGTGCAATTCTGGATCTGAAGTAACAATGTTATGCAGTTCATCTAGAGAAGCATTGCCATTTTGTCATGTTTGTTGTCATAAAAAGTGAACTTGGGAGTGAGGCATACTTCTTATCCTTGGTTTATCCTGACCAGCTAGAATCAGTTAAGCTTTCAGTTTAAACTTTTTATGACTATAAAAGAAAGTAAAAAATTCCATTTGGGTTACTTGAATTATTTCTGCCTCTCCTTTTGGCACCTTCCAGCATTTCATCTGTGACTACCATGTCACCTGTCATTCTTTAATGTCCAAGATATGAATATACTAATCCAGTCATTAGAAAAAAATCGCAATTTCTTTGTATCTAAGTGAGCTGTGCTTTTGACAATATCCACTTAATATTAGTGGATATATAGGGAAGACAGGCCCGGCAGACGGGGAGGGGGAGTTGCTATTTATGTTAGGGATAGGCTAGAGAGTATGGAACTCTGTCTGGGGACAGGTGAGCAGTCGACAGAGAGTTTGTGGGTCAGGATTAAAGGGAGAACAGCGATGGGAGACATTATTGTGGGGATCTGTTACAGATCACCTGACCAAGGGGACTTGCTGGATGAAGCTGTCTATAAACAGACAGGAGCAGCCTCATGCTCGCAGGCCTTCGTTCTCATGGGAGACTTCAACCACCCTGATATCTGTTGGAGGGATAGTATGGCCCGGCACAAGCAATCGAGAAAGTTCCTCGATTGTGTGGAAGACAACTTCCTTCTCCAAGTAATAGAGGAGCCGACAAGGAGAGGTGCCATGCTTGACTCATCCTCACCAACAGGGAAGGGTTGGGTGGAAATGTGACGCTCCAGGGCAGCCTTGATTGCAGCTATCATGAGACGGTGGAATTCCAGATCCTCAGGACAGTGAGAAGAGCGTGCAGCAAGCTCACTGCCTTGGACTTCAAGAGAACAGACTTTGGCCTCTTCAGGAGTCTGCTCAGTAAGATTCCATGGGATATAGCCGTAAAGGGCAGGGGGGTCCAAGACTGTTGGTTGATCTTCAAGGATCACCTGCTGCAAGCTCAAGAGCGATACATCCCTACAAGAAGGAAGTGCTGCAGGAGGGCCAGGAGACCTCCTTGGATGGATAAGGAGCTGCTGAGGAAAATTCGAAGGAAAAAAGAGGCTTATAAAAGGTGGAAGCAAGGTCAGGCGGCCTGGGAAGAATACAGGGATGTTGTTCGGGAAGCTAGGGACCAGGTTAGGAAAGCTAAGGCCCAGTTAGAATTAAACTTGGCTAGGGATGTTAAGGATGACAGGAAGGGATTCTATACGTACATTGCAAATAAAAGGCAGGTTAGGGACAATGCGGGCCCCCTCCAGAAGCTATCGGGAGAACTGGCTACCCTGGACTTAGAGAAGGCTGAGGTTCTTAATGTCTTCTTTGCTTTAGTCTTCACTGGCAAATGCTTTGACCGCACCACCCAAGACTTGGAAGGCAGACGCAGGGACTGAGAATGAAGACCCTGGGCCCACTGTAGGAGAGGATCTAGTTCGAGACCATCTTAGGAACCTGAACGTATACAAGTGTCCCCAGGGTCCTGGAGGGGGAAAGCATCCTTTTCATAGAATCATAGAATCATAAAATAGTTAGAGTTGGAAAGGACCGTAAGATCATCTAGTTCCAACTCCCTGCCATGGGCAGGGACATCTCACACTAAACCATGACACCAAATGCTCTGTCCAACCAGGCCTTGAACACCGCCAGCGATGGAGCACTGACAACTTCCCTGGGCAACCCATTCCAGTGCCTCACCACCCTTACAGTAAAGAATTTCTTCCTCATAGCCAATCTAAACTTCCCGTGTTTAAGTTTGAACCCGTTACCCCTTGAAGAGGGGGCCTATAGGGATGCTGAAGAGGAACTCTTCATTAGGGACTGTGGTGAGAGGACAAGGGGTAACGGGTTTGTCGTGGTTTAAGTCTATAAACTCACACAGCCGCTCTCCCACTCACTCCCCACTCTTTCTTCCCTCTGCTCCTGGAGGGATGGGAAGGAGAATCGAAAGAATGCAACTCCCACAGGTTGAGATAAGAACAGTTTAGTAACTAAGGTATAACACACAGAATCACAGAATAGTAAGGGCTGGAAAGGACCTCAAGATCATCGAGTTCCAACCCCCCCGCCATGGGCAGGGACACCTCCCACTAAACCATGCCATCCAAGGCTATGTCCAACCCCACCTTGAACGCCACAAATCACTACTGCTACCACCAATAATAATAATGACAAGAGAAAATACAAGGGAAAAGAATACAATTTCTCACCACCTAATATCAAGCCTGAGCATGCAGTGCACCCCCACCACCCTTCCGGGTCTCTGCTCTCCGTTTCTACATCCTGGACATGACGTGCTGTGGTATGGAATAATCTCTTTGGTTAGTCTGGGTCAGGTGTCCTGCCTCTCCTTCCTCCCGGCTTCCCCTCCTCCCTAGCAGAGCATGAGACTTAGCAAGTCCTTGGCCAGCCTAAACATCACCAAGCAGTAACTGAAAACACTGGTGTTATCAGTGCTGTTCCCAGGCCCAACATCAAAAACACAGCACTGCACCAGCTACCGAGAAGGAGAAAAATGACTGCTACTGGTGAACCCAGGACAGGGTTCAATCTTAAACACGGGAAGTTTAGATTGGCTATGAGGAAGAAATTCTTTACTGTAAGGGTGGTGAGGCACTGGAATGGGCTGCCTAGAGAAGTTGTGAATGCTCCATCGCTGGCGGTGTTCAAGGCCTGGCTGGACAGAGCCTTCGGTGTCATGGTTTAGTGTGAGATGTCCCTGCCCATGGTGGGAGGGTGGAACTAGAGGATCTTAAGGTCCTTTCCAACCCTATCTATTCCATGATTCCATGATTCTATGATATCATCAGATTCTCTTTTTGAATGGACTGAAGGTTTCTTTAGCATTTTTTAAATACCAGTCACCCTGTTAAACCACATGACATGGAGTATCATGGGGTTAGTGTTAAGATCTACATGACTTCTCTGTATTTCAAGGTAAATAATCATTCCAGTAATGATTTTCTTATGAGGAAACTATGATAGTTAAAAATGGTAGAAGTTGTGACAACTTTCATGCAGTTGCCCAAATATTCCAAACCTCTGTAATTCCAACAAAACAGTGGTTTCAGGAAATTGCTCCACAGATTGTTTCTAATGATGTGCCCTTCTTCACTTGAGGGTACAAAACTGTGAAGCTCTTGATTGTTGTTGGAGTGAACAGGTACTGTGGATTGATAATGGAATGCAAGAGTTGTAACCAGGCAATTGATAGATGTTTTCCGGCCTGAGACAGAACTTCTGTGTTCCTAAAGCAGAAATTGCCAATTTATCTAAGTCCAGTAGGCAGTGATCCATATAAAAAACAAAATC
Source organism: Amazona ochrocephala (assembly GCA_039720435.1). Taxonomy (NCBI): domain Eukaryota; kingdom Metazoa; phylum Chordata; class Aves; order Psittaciformes; family Psittacidae; genus Amazona; species Amazona ochrocephala. The sequence continues at coordinate 27,743,368 of CM077878.1, forward strand.
CCTTTACAACTGGCTACCTCTTGAGAAGGCTTAGAAAAGAGAATTTGGACTAAATACCTTATCAGTGGCCTTTCCAGGTAAGCTGGGATACCTTGATAAAATCTTTTGCTGCTCCAGCTTGCTCAAATCCTATAAACATACAAATGGGACTTCCACTTCCAAGGCTGTCAATCTGCTGTCCTTCTGAGCACTAAAATATCATAAAAAGAAGCAGTCATTGCTGAGGAAGAGAAATAAAAGAAATTGAATGGTGAACTTTGTTAGAGCAGTTAAAACCCCACAAACTTCATTCACAGAAGGTAAAAAAGAGATGAAGAATATAAGCCAGATAGATACCAGAATAAAGCAATAATTGTAAAGTGAAATGAGAACAATAAATACAGAAGGTGATAATAGTTTTCAGCTTTAAAAAAAAAAAAAAGAAATTAATAGAAATAAATGTGTAATCAGCACAGAAGGAAAAAAGGAAATCAGACTCAGTAGAAATATGATCAGCAAGATTTTAGGATCCTAATTAGGCAAAATAATACTTGGCATTATACAGTGGGTGTTGAGCAGTCCTTGCTTTTAAGTGTTCTAGGATGTGCTTTGAATCTGTCAGCAAGTTATTTCCTGCATCTTTTTTTGTTTGTTTGTTTGGTTGGTTGGTTTGGTTTTTTTGTATCCTTGTGGTGGCAATTACAGACTTACACAGACCCAAATAGAAATGTAAGTTGAATTCTTTGAATTTTAGGGGATTAATTTCCTTAAAAATGTCATAACTCCTGTCATACATGAAATGGACACTCAACAACAGAAATGCTGTCCTGTATTTAATGAAACAAACTCATCTGTTATTCGGGTATGTAGGTGTTGTTTTAAACATTAGTTCATGTTCTGCTAAATTCTGTAGTGCTTCTATTTTGGAAAGGAACTGTAAAGGAGACCTACAAGAGTTTCTGACATTAATTCCATTCTGAAAAACAATGAATTAAGATATACAGCATCTGCTTTTATTTCCACAGTAGAGAAAGAAAAAGCAATATGCTATAGGGTGTCCATGTAAAACCAGTGAGAGTTAAACTGCCAAGTGGGTGATCATGAGTAATGGAAGCCAAATTAATCCAGCATGTGTTGCATGTATGAGCATCAAAGGGAGATTTTTAAAAGCATGCTGGCCAAATGGGAAAACCAGGGCATGTGAAATATATGTTACCAAAATATAGCCGCAAGAAAAGAATCGATGGTAGGTTGTGATTTAGCCATAAACGATTCCTAAGAGAAAGGATGTGGGTAATAAAGATGGACATGTGGAACTAAACCTTCAGGAGAGAATAGAAAATGTGATAGATTTGTACTGTTGAACTTATAATCACAGCAAATGGAGAACAGCGTGTTGCAGACATTTGAAAGAGTTAAAACTAATAGAGCAGTAACAATGAATTAGTTCAATGGTGCACATATAAATTGATCAAATATCAAAATAAATGTTAGAAGTAGTTTCCTAATAATTTTAAGCAATTACTCTTAGAACAATTATTTCTTGTGTGTAGAAGTTAAGAAATTCCCCTCAGCCTATTCTCTTGTAATTCACAGAAAACAATGGAGAAAGAAACAGCTCAGGTGAAGGCTTTAACAAATACTGACCATAACAGATTTAGAAAGAAAGACTCTATTTGAAAACAAAAAAGAAAAGGTAACAGAATACAATTAAATTACATTAATCTTCAGAAGATATGTTTAAAATCAAGCCATTAACCCATATAACTCCTCTGTAAAAAGCAAAGCCACAAAACCACCCTGATCTCTTAGAATCTAAATGTTTCATGATGATGTGTTGGTATTTGTATTTTTATTTGATTAAAGTTGCTCAAAACTTTGTATTCTGAGTTTTTCCCTCCCATAGCTGTTCGGCTGTAGTAAGAGCAGCAACTCTGCTCCACCATACAGCTTGATTTTCCAGTCAGTTCAGTGCTTTGTGGATAAGGCAGCTGAAGAACAAATAAAACCCCAACCCATTACATTCTCCAAAAATGGAATTTTACATAATTCATCTTTCATTAAAAAGATTCCAACTCCTTTATATTATGTCTCAGTTCAGGTTAGCAATGCTTTTCAAAAACACAACAAAAGGAACTTTCATCGTTTGGCAAGCCCTAGTTAAAATGCCAGTATATGGAAGCCTCCTAAGCCCATCTTTAAAAAGTCATGGATACATGGAAGCCACAAGATAAGAGAGAATTGAAAATTGATGTAAAAAGAAAACCATAAAACTTCGACAGTAAAATATGAATTGAGTTTGGAGTTCTGAGGGGAGCTGACCTACAGACTGTCAAAAGGCACAATCTCAAGGTCATTTTATCTGTGATGAGCTTGACTAGAGTGGGATTGGAATGGAAATTACTTCACTTGCTCACATTTCCAGAAACTCACCCTTTCTTAAATCTGGTCCAGCTTCTGAAATGATTCATAGCACTATATCCTTAAATGTGAATTAGGAATAGCCTCAAGGGGTCAGTATGCTTATTCCTGTATCATATTTAGAAGTTGACTAGTGATGTTTTTCTACAATTCCCTTTGTCCTCATGACAGTCAATACCAGGATTCTTCTAGGAAAGTCTATCTGGATACGCTAAAGGCTTTCAAAGCACGATGACACATGAGGTAGGGTCACAGTATGCCTTAAAATGCACAACTAATTGCTGCATGAATTAAGTTTTCCCACCAAAGTTGTATTGAGTCTTTATCTTGATCTGAACATGCTTACAATAAGTAGGACACAAACTAAGTCTCCACAAGAGAAAAGACTCAAGATAGTACTTAAAATGCCCAGTAGGCATAGAATCGTAGAATAGTAGAATAGTTAGGGTTGGAAAGGACCTTAAGATCACCTAGTTTCAACCCCCTGCATAGTTAGTACCAATGCACAACTGAATAAATGTATTGTAATGCACAAGCTTGGCAGAAGCATGGAACTGTAAATGGTTTCTGTGAACATCAAGAAATATATCAGCATCACAGACGTAGTCTGTTGTCACAATATTATATTGCATTTCAGATAGAAAAAAATAGCCACAATCTACCCTTCATGTTAATGGAATTACAATGTTGAAGTTATTTCCCTTAAAAGAAAGACATTCATGTTTTTAGAACAGTTTCCATAAGTAGATGATTTTTCCAAGAGGTCTTTCTCTTCCACATTTAAAATTTTGTAAAAATTGCATTGGAATAATATTTTTAAACCACTTTAGAGCTCAAAATAACTTCCGCATTTCAGAAGACAAGAAATTTTCAAACCTGCATTATACTGCAGGTGCAAAACATAGGTTTCAGTGCACTGTTGAAAGAGTCTATGTCAATATGTGGATTTCCATGTATTATATCTAAAAACAAGTTATGCTGAATAAACATTGAACCAATATCTCATCAACATGGCAAAATGGTGATTCTAATCAGAAATTACAGTCTTGCAGAGCAACACAGAAAAGGTTAATCTTAAAAGAGAAAAGTAATTAGTAATTTATGTTTAACTCTAAATGCTAGTTTCTTGTTCTATTGATCCATCTGCTCATGGCCTTTTTGTTAAAGCACGATGTCCAAAAAAAAGAAATTAAAAAGTCCTCATGAAGAGAGAAAATAACATCCTCATGAATGAAAATTTTGTGTAATTCCTATTATTCCGGTGCAAAACCATATAGTAAACTAATGAGTTCTTTGTGCTGCTTGTAAGCTAACTTGAAAATTCATCTTTGTTAACTACTTGTTTAATGTTACAGTTAATAATTAGTTCCCTGTAGCCCTATATCATCCATGACTTTGCTGAACTGAATCAATTCTTCTTTAATTTATAAGAGGCTGCTTATCTTTGCTTAAGGCTACTTTGGATAAAAGAATCTGAAAGGTTATAGAGCACTGCTTCTGTAAGAGTTTATTCTGCATGCAAAACAGAAATCACTTTTTGTAAGTTTTCATGTTTATTGCTTTCTACAATAAAAAAGGACCTTTTATTGCCATTTTCTTCAACATGAATGCAGCCACATAATTTTATATTAGTTGACTCACAAATATATCTATGTATTCTTCAGTGCAAATGGGACCTAGATGAATTAGAACAATCTATTGTGCACTACATATATTCTGAAAACTGCAAACATTAAACTCTATTTGCTTTTATTCTGGCAGAGATTTTCCCCAACTTTGGCTGTCTTAGAGACTAGTAACAATTTAGAAACAAAACATTTAATACTGGTCTCTAAGAATTAAATATTTTGCTGGTATAACCTTAACTTGAATAGGGACATACAACTTTGTTTTTCTGCCTAAAAATGTATTCCAGTCTTTGATGAGTCTCTGATTTGTGAATTATCCTCCATGTTCATGTTATAAAAATTATTTTTATATCAAAGATTTTTTTTTTCAAGAGCTGGAGATGAAATGTCGAATTAATAGATTTTTTTTTTCATAGTAAAGTAGAAATAATCATAGTAAAATTAAAAAGGCAAAATAACAAATAAAGGAAAATAACCATAGAATCATATAATCATACAATAGTTAGGGTTGGAAAGGACATTAAGATCATCTAGTTCCAAAACCCCTGCTGTGAGCAGGAACATCTCACACTAAACCATGGCATCCAAGGCTATGTGCAACCCCACCTTGAACACTGCCAGCGACAGAGCATTCAAAACTTCCCTGGGCAACCCATTCCAGTGCCTCACTACCCTTACAGAAAAGAATTTCTTCCTCATATCCAATCTAAACTTTCCCTGTTTAAGTTTGAACCCGTTACCCCTTGTCCTCTCACTGAAGAATCCCTTGTCCTCCCTACTGAAGAATCCCTCCCCAGCATCCCTATAGGCCCTTTTCAGATACTGGAAGGCTGCTATGAGGTCTCCATGCAGCCTTCTCTTCTTCAGGCTGAACAGCCCCAACTTTCTCAGCCTATCTTCATACAGGAGGTGCTCCAATCCCCTGATCGTCCTCTTGGCCCTCCTCTAGACTTGTTCCAACAGTTCCATGTCTTTTTTATGTTGAGGACACCAGAACTGCACACAATACTCCAAGTGAGGTCTCACGAGAGCAGAGTAGAGGGGCACGATCACCTCCCTCGACCTGCTGGTCACACTCCTTTTGATGCAGCCAGGATACAGTTGGCTTTCTGGGCTGCAAGCACACACTGCTGGCTCATGCTCATTTTTTCATCAGCCAACACCCCCAAGTCCTTCTCCGCAGGGCTGCTCTCAATCTCTTCTCTGCCCAACCTAGAGCTGTGCCTGGGATTGCTCCGACACAGGTGTAGGACCTTGCACTTGGCATGGTTAAACTTCATCAGGTTGGCATCAGCCCACCTTACAAGCGTGACAAGGTCCCTCTGGATGGCATTCCTTCCCTCCAGCGTATCAACCGAACCACACAGCTTGGTGTCATCGGCAAACTTGCTGAGGGCGCACTCAATCCCACTGTCCATGTCACCAACAAAGATGTTGAACAAGACTGGTCCCAACATCAATCCCTGAGGGACACCACTCGTTAATGGTCTCCAGTTGGACATTGAGCCATTGAGCACAACTCTTCGCGTGCGGCCATCCAGCCAGTTCTTTATCCACCGAGTGGTCCACCTATCAAATTGATGTCTCTCCAACTTAGAGAGAAGGATGTCATGGGAGACAGTGTCAAACGCCTTGCACAAGTCCAGGTAGATGACATCAACTGCTCTGCCCCTGTCCATCAGTTCTGTAGCCCCATCATAGAAGGCCACCAGACTGGTCAGGCAGGATTTCCCCTTATTGAAGCCATGCTGGCTGTCACCAACCACCTTGTTGTTTTTCATGTGCTTCAGCATGCCTTCCAGGAGAATCTGCTCCAAGATTTTGCCAGGCACAGAGGTGAGGCTGACTGGTCTGTAGTTCCCTGGTTCATCCATTTTCCCCTTCTTGAAAATGGGGTTATATTTCCCTTTTTCCAGTTGTCGGGAACTTCGCCTGACTGCCATGATTTTTCAACTATGATGGACAGTGGCTTAGCAACTTCATTTGCCAGCTCCTTCAGGACCCACGGATATATTTCATCAGGTCCCATGGACTTGTATACGTTCAGGTTCCTAAGATGGTCTCGAACAAGATCCTCTCCTACAGTGGGCCCAGGGTCTTCATTCTCACTATCCCTGCGTCTGCCTTCCAAGTCTTGGGTGGTATGGTTAGAGCATTATCTGGTGAAGACTGAGGCAAAGAAGTCATTAAGAACCTCAGCCTTCTCTAAGTCCAGGGCAGCCAGTTCTCCCGATAGCTTCTGGAGAGGGCCTGTGTTGTCCCTAGCCTGCCTTTTATTTGCAATGTACCTACAGAATCCCTTCCTGTTATCCTTAACATCCCTAGCCAAGTTTAATTCCAACTGGGCCTTAGCTTTCCTAACCTGGTCCCTAGCTTCACACACAACATCCCTATATTCTTCCCAGGCCGCCTGACCTTGCTTCCACCTTTTATAAGCCTCTTTTTTCCTTCGAATTTTCCTCAGCAGCTCCTTATCCATCCAAGGAGGTCTCCTGGCCCTCCTGCAGCATTTCCTTCCAGTAGGGATGCATCGCTCCTGAGCTTGCAGCAGGTGATCCTTGAAGATCAACCAACAGCCTTGGGCCCCCCTGCCCTTTACGGCTATATCCCATGGAATCTCACTGAGCAGACTCCTGAAGAGGCCAAAGTCTGTTCTCTTGAAGTCCAGGGCAGCGCACTTGCTTCACGCTCTTCTCACTGTCCTGAGGGTCTTGAACTTGACCATCTCATGATCTCTACAATCAAGGCTGCCCTGGAGTGCCACATTTCTGACCAGCCCTTGCCTGTTGGTGAGGACGAGGTCAAGCATGGCACCTCTCCTTGTCGGCTCCTCTATTACTTGCAGAAGGAAGTTGTCTTCTACACAATCGAGGAACTTTCTCGATTGCTTGTGCCGGGCCATACCATCCCTCCAACGGATATCAGGATGGTTGAAGTCCTCCATGAGGGCCTGCGAGCGTGAGGCTGCTCCTGTCTGTTTATAGACAGCTTCATCCAGCAAGTCCCCTTGGTCAGGTGATCTGTAACAGATCCCCACAATAATGTCTCCCATTGCTGTTCTCCCTTTAACCCTGACCCACAAACTCTCTGTCGACTGCTCACCTGTCCCCTGACAGAGTTCCATACTCTCTAACCTATCCCTAACATAAATAGCAACTCCCCCTCCCCATCTGCCAGGCCTGTCTTTCCTAAAGAGCCGGTAACCTTCCATTCCAACACACCAGTCATAGGTGCCATCCCACCATGTTTCTGTGATGCCTATGATATCATACCCCTGTAGATGTGCACACATCTCTAATTCCTCTTGTTTGTTCCCCATACTACGGGCATTTGTGGAGAGGCATTTGAGCCGAGATCCAATTGAAGCTGGCTCATTGGCTGGAGCAGCTGGAATATCTCTACATTGCTCTGAACGTTTACTATAGGCGCTGGCAAGTGATTGGGTGTGTTGGGATGGAATGATGCCCTCCTCCCCCAACACACCTAGTTTAAAGCATCCTTGACCAGTCTGGCAAGCCTCCTACCAAATCCACTCTTCCCCTTCTTTGTCAGACCAGATCCACCAGCCCCCAGTAGACCTGGCCTCCTAAATTGAGTGCCATGTTTAAGGTACTCAAACCCCTGTCCATAGCACCACCCTTCTAACAATTTATTAACCTGGCTAATTCTCCTAGGCTTTTTAAGTTCCTGCCCTGTATCCTGGAGAATTGACAAAAAGACAATCTGAGCTCCAGAGCCCCTAACCACCTCTCCCAGAGCTCTGTAGTCCTTCTTTATGGTCTCTGGGCTACTGCTATCTAGATCAGTAGCATCCACATGGATCACTAGAAGTGGGTAATAGTCAGTGGGACCAACTAGAGCAGGCAGCTTCTTGGCAATATCCCTGATCCTAGCCCCTGGTAGGCAACACAACCCTCTTGAGTCTGGGTCAGGCTGACAGATGGGTGCCTCTGTTCCTACTACTACGGCCCACTACTTTTTCCTAGCAGCACCAGTAGTGATCTTCTTTACCAGGGCATCAGCCGGTTGCTCCTGGTCAGGGCGTGGTTCCTCATCAGCCCCCTGCAGGACAGCAAAGCAGTTCTGGGTGGGGACAACAGAGGTAGGAAGAACTGCCTTGTTTTTAATTGTCCTCTTCCTCCTTTTTTTTTTTTTTTTTTTTCTTTTCTGTTACCGTTTCCCAGCTTCCTGGGTTAGCGGTCTGCTTTCCTGCATGAGCAACAGTAGTTGCTTGAGGCCCCTGCACAGTCTGGTCCTGGAGCAAGCAGTGCTGTTTCCCCTCATCTTCTGTGGCACCTTTCAGCCTACTAACAGCTTCCTGCAGCTCAGCCACCTGCTGCAGGAGGACCTCCACCAGGGAGCACAGAGTTCAGCCCTGCCCATTGTGCACCCTCCTCCCAGGAGAGCAGTGCAGGCGCTCTCTGCGCTCCGAGCTGCGCACTGCATCCTCCCTTCCCATCGGCTCTGTCTGGGTGCCTACACTGGCCACCGCCGGGGAAGCCAGAGCAGAGCTCCCAAACCGAGCCCTGGTCGTACGGCGAGTGCTCACCATCCCGCCCGCCCGCCTGCCTGCCTGCCCGCGCGGACTGCTGCGCAAACTGCCTCGAACCCACACTGTTTGCCCGCCGTGGTCTCTCGCCCTCCCTGGGGCAGGTTTTTAACCTGTCAGGGTGCTACTGGTCCTCCTGGCGCCGCCCCCTCTGCGTCAGCTATAATGCCGAGGATTAGCCTTTATTTTCATCAAAATCAGCAAATGAATAGCTACAGTTCCCTCTGTGATAACATCTCAATCCCCTGGCACATATGTTGCATTCTCTTTTGCAGCACATATTAGTTTTAATGCTTTAATAGATTTAAAAAAAGCAGCTGAGTTAAAATTGCTTGGGGGAATATAATTTTAAATATGTTGTATTTTGTTTGCATAACATCATGACCATAGGGTGTCATTAATGTATATTTTTCCTCATTTAATTATTTAAAGAATTGAATATACACCTTACTGTTTGCTGCATACTGTGCTATAGAATGATTAGCTGGATTTTCAGCTAGTGACAAGGGTGTAACTCAGGTGAAATCTTGAAGCTACAATTGTTTGCAGCAGCTGAGACTCTGTTCTGGTATGATTAGCATGGAGAGGACAGAGCACATAAACATCAATCCATTGCAAGGGCTTTACTTGCCTTGTAATAGATTCTCTGTGAAATTGGAATGTTAATTCTAGTCTCTTGGGAAAGAACAGCTAGCTGATCCTGTGCTTGGTTACATGGGTATAGATCAGAAAGAACTCCCCAAATTCAGTGAAGTTATTCAAGTATGAAAAGCAGTGCGATACCCTCGTCAGGCCTGAAAGATAAGGTGAACTGAAATAAGCTTGTAAAAAAAGTGCCTATAATATGCTTTCATTTGGCTTATAAGTAAAGAATGAGTTTAAACCAGCACTCTTTACATTCTCGTCAGAGATATTCTTGGAGCAGTAAGAGCTGACAAGGTGCATTTTTTTTATTTCTTCCTGGCTTATAAATCAGAGGCTGATTAGAGGAACTTTATATGTGATGTGGAACAAAGGCTGTTTTTAATGGTAAATATTTATTGAGCTATTTATTCTTTGATTTCATAATTTCTTTCACATATACCACCTACTCAATCTTAAAATGAATTAATGCCAACTGAAATAAAATGTATTTCAGGAAGTGGTATAAAATATTCCTGTTTGGCTTTCAAGATACTGCAGTACAAAACAATCTTGCAAAGTGGGAAACATTGGTCAAAAAAGGCACTCTACTTCCTTATTGCACATTGGTGGAGTCTTCACTGGCCAGGGCCATAACCAGAGATGGTGAGAGGGATGGCTAGCCAAACTTGGTATCATCACTGCTGCTCTAGGAAAGTAAGCTATTATTTCATGGTAGTGAAATGGGCAGGTTGTGGAAATAAGCGTTAAGAGAATGAAAGAGGCATTTGGTAACTAAACATCTGGCTATAGCTGTGAACCTGGGCTATTTCTCTGATCTAAAATGATTTGTGCAGCTGTTATGGTTTAAACTTCATAAACCCATACAGCCGCTCTCTCACTCACTCCCCACTGTCTCTTCCCTCTGCTCCTGGAGGGATGGGAAGGAGAATCGAAAGAATGCAACTCCCACAGGTTGAGATAAGAACAGTTTAGTAACTAAGGTATAACACAAATCACTACTGCTACCACCAATAATAATAATGACAAGAGAAAATACAAGGGAAAAGAATACAATTTCTCACCACCTAATATCAAGCCTGAGCATGCAGTGCACCCCCACCACCCTTCCGGGTCTCTGCTCTCCGTTTCTACATCCTGGACATGACGTGCTGTGGTATGGAATAATCTCTTTGGTTAGTCCGGGTCAGGTGCCCTGCCTCTCCTTCCTCCCGGCTTCCCCTCCTCCCTAGCAGAGCATGAGACTTAGCAAGTCCTTGGCCAGCCTAAACATCACCAAGCAGTAACTGAAAACACTGGTGTTATCAGCACTGTTCCCAGGCCCAAAATCAAAAACACGGCGCTGCAGCAGCTACCAAGAAGGAAAAAAAGAAAAAATGACTGCTACTGGTGAACCCAGGACAGCGGCAAAAGCAAAGCTGATAAAAAGTAGAAATAGTTGCAGGTGTGACAGCGACAAAAGCAAAGCTGATAAAAAGTAGAAATAGTTGCAGGCGTTGCAGGTGCTGGCCCAAGAAGGGCCAAACAAAGATACTCTATGATAACATAACACCAATCCCTTTCTACGGTATGAGACATGAGAAACAGACATGAACTTCATTCTACTTTATCCTCTCTCTCAGAGGTTATTACATATTCTGTATTATAATCTATTTTGACAATTTTATTTGCTGCCTAGGTTCCTGTGGCTGATAACAGATTTGAAACCACTTTCATTCATTTCTTTACTTCAAGAACATAAGAACAAAATCCAGCTATGATGAATGCAGGCGTAACCCTGGAATCATTAAAGTGACTGTGCACATGGAAAGGTCCTGGCTTAGGTGACATGCATGAAGCAGCAGATGACACTCATATCTTACCCTCCAGTTTCTGTGGGGAGTTGTATGAAAAGAGATCAGTGCCCAGCTGAAAGTGTTTTTTTGTTCTTGCATAACTGAACCCCATGTTGTAATTTACTCCTACAAGAAACAAACTCAGTGCGAGTTACCTTTTTCTGTGGTCTGACATATAATTTATAAGAAAATAAAAATCAAAATTACCAAACCGGCCTTTTTTATTGTATTTCTAAGGAAGACAAGAGCATTTGTTATTATTTATTTTATGAGAGTTTATGAAAGTAGGAGCTACCTAACTAAAATGATGTTATTTTCAAGTGACTTTTTTTTTATAGTTTTATGAACCCAGTACTAATAAATAAGAGCTTTCAAGAAAACTGCAGCCATAATCCAAGCTGGTACCTCTACAGACCCTCAAGTCCCCAGATGCTGGGAAAGGAAAGGATCAGATGGGTTTTATTACGGATAAACTATGTTTGAGAATAGGCAAATAGCTCCATTTAGATCTTATTCAGGATCACGTGATGAATCAGTTTATCGGTGAGGAGTAGGTTACAGCGGCCAGATTTTTTCATATATGTGAGCTGTGGCTGCTTTATTAGGTGAAGCTCAGGTTAATAACACTGTAGGGCTTGATATACACTGACTGCACTTCTTGGGTGATATTTTTAGGCGGTACTTTATGTCTTTATGTCTCCTGTTTTCCTGATGCTGAAAGAAAGTAATCAGGGTAGTGATTTGCTTGCGATGCAATGATTATAAGAAAATTATTACTTTCCTGATTTCTTATTCTCTCTTTTTTTTTTCCCTTTTTTCGTTTTGTACTAAATAGGAACAAAGGAGGCTTTTTTTAACTTGTCACTTTTGCTTATTTTTTCTGTTCTTCCTCTCCCCAAACCTTCAATGATTATAAACCCATTGCATCAATAGAACTGAGGTGTAATGGTGCACCAGAGGTGTACAAATATATTTTGTGTTATCAATGACTGCTGAAATGTCATTAGAAACCAGCACTGCTGTTATACTTCACAATGTCTTGAATTTGTTATTTTATTTGCTTGTTTGTTTTTTTTTTTTTTATTTCTTTCTATCTAATCATTCTCAGAATTCACCTACTTCAGAGGGGGGACATGTTGCATATTAGAAGATGCCTTCTTTCATTTCTCTTCTCACCTTTCATATTCAGAATCTTGTGAATTTATAAGCTGGAAAGGAGATAGGCTGTGCTGTATTTGCTGTCTTTGAGTTGTCAGTCATGATTTCTGCTGAGAAAATCTGCACTGATGTTTACGCCAGCAAATTGACTGTGCAGTTTCTCTTTCATTAGATCAATTGGATGACATTTCATGCCTGTTTAGTGCACTAGAAATCCCAGAACACTTTTGTTTGTTTGTTTGTATCAAAATCAAATTATTTAATTTTATGTTTACCTCTCTTAATTCCTTTTCTTCATTTCCTTTCATTACTATCTCCTCTCCTTGTATTCATTAGTAACTGCATATCCCTCTTTTAATTAGTATGCATCCTTTCATGACCACACTTCAGCACCTTTAATCCACTTATTCATCTTCCTTGAAGTTCATTTGTGTGTCCAGTTTCAAATGGATTCCTTACAGTTCATGTGTTTCACCTTTTAGATAGTTACTCATCCAGAAGGCCAGTTGTTTGTATTTGACACTTTACTGTCCAGGACAAGGTGTTTATCAAACAATGTGCTTAGCAAACATCAAACAGTGCTCCATGCAAGCCTCATGAGGCCCATGAAAACCTCATGAATTTCAACAAAGCCAAGTGCAAGGTCCTTTAACTGGGTCAGGGCAATCGCCAGTATCAATACAGGATGGGGAGTGAAGCAACTGAGATCATAGAATCATAGAATCATAGAATGGTTAGGGTTGGAAAGGACCTCAAGATCATCGAGTTCCAACCCCCCCTGCCATGGGCAGGGACACCTCCCACTAAACCATGCCATCCAAGGCTATGTCCAACCCCACCTTGAATGCCGCCAGGGATGAAGCATTCACAACTTCCTTGGGCAACCCATTCCAGGGCCTCACCACCCTTACAGTAAAGAATTTCTTCCGGGGAGAAGGACTTGGGGGTGATGGTGAATGTAAAACTGGACATAAGCCAGCAGTACGCACTCACAACGTAGAAAGCCAAGCGTGTTCTGGCTTGCATCAGAAGAAGCATTCTTCCCCTTTACTCCATTCTTGTGAGATCCCACCTAGAGTACTGCATTCAGCTCTGGAGGCACCAACATAAGAAGGATGTGAACCTATTACAGCAGGTCCAGAGGAGGCCACGAAGAAAACCAGAGGGCTGGAGCACCCCTTCTGTGAAGATGTCTGACACAGTTGGAGTTCTTCAGCCTGTAGAAGAGAAGGCTCCAGGGAGACCTTATTGCAGCATTTCAGTACTAAAGGGGAATTTTTTAAAAGATAATGTCCTGGGTTAAGCAGTAGCAGTCATTTTTTCTTCTTCTTAGTAGCTGGTGCAGTGCTGTGTTCTTGACTTTCAGCCTTGGAACAACTCTGATAACACCGATATTTTTAGTTGCTACTCGGTAATGTTTACTCTGGCCAAGGACTTTCTGAGTCTCATGCTCTGCCAGGGAGGAGGGGATGCCGGGAGAAAGCAGAGACAGGACACCTAACCCAAAGTAGCCAAAGAGGTATTCCTTACCACAGCATATCATGCCCAGTATATAAACTGGAGGCAGTTACACGGAAGGGATAGATCGCTGCTCGGGTTGGGCTAGGTATCGGTTGGTGAGTGGTGAGCAGTTGTATTATCTTCCCATGTTATTTCCCTTATCATTATTATTATTGGTGCTAGCAGTAGTGGTTTGTGTTATACCTTAGTTACTGGCCTGTTCTTATCTCAACCCATGGGATTTACACTCTTCCGATTCTCCTCCCCATCCCTATGGGAGCAGGGAGAGGAATGACAGGGAGTGAACAAGCAGCTGCGTGGTTCTGGGTTCTGGCTGAGCTTAAATCATGACAGATGGGGAAAGACTTTCTACCAGGACCTGTAGTGAAAGGACAAAGGGGAATGGTTTTAAACTGAAAGAGGTTAGATTTAGATAGGATGCAAAGAAGAAATTTTTTATGTCGAGTAGTAAGACATTAGCACAGGCTGCTCAGTGAAGCTTTGACTGCCCCATCCCTGGCAGTGGTCAAGGCCAGGTTGGACGGGGCTTTGAGCAGCCTGGTCTAGTGGAAGGTGTCCCTTATTACTGTTTTTCCTAATTTTTTTTTTGTTTGTATGTTTTTGTTTGTTTTTTTTTTTTTTTTTTTTTTTTAATAATTCTTATTACTGCTAATTATACCTTCCTTCTATGATGAGGCTACAGAAGTGATGGACAGGGGTAGAGCAGTTGATGTCATCTACCTGGACTTGTGCAAAGCATTTGACACCGTCTCACATTACATCCTTGTCTCTAAGTTGGAGAGACATCAATTTGATAGGTGGACCACTCGGTGGATAAAGAACTGGCTGGATGGCCGCATGCAAAGAGTTGCGGTCAATGGCTCAATGTCCAACTGGAGACCAACAATGAGTGGTGTCCCTCAGGGATTGGTGTTGGGACTGGTCTTGTTCAACATCTTTGTCGGTGACATGGACACTGGGATTGAATGCACCCTCAGCAAGTTTTCTGATGACACCAAGCAGTATGGTTCAGTTGACACGCTGGAGGGAAGGAATGCCATCAAGGGGGGCCTTGACACGCTTGTGAGGTGGGCTGATGCCAACCTTATGAAGTTTAACCATGACAAGTGCTAGGTCCTATAGCTGGGTCACAGCAATCCCAGGCACAGCTACAGGTTTGGCTGAGAAGAGATTCAGAGCAGCCCTGCGCAGAAGGACTTGGGGGTGTTGGCTGATGAAAAAATGATCATGAGCCGGCAGTGTGCACTTGCAGCCCAGAAAACCAACTGTACCCTGGCTGCATCAAAAGGAGCATGACCACCAGATCGACAGAGGTGATCATGCCCCTCTACTCTGCTCTCATGAGACCTCACTTGGAGTATTGTGTGCAGTTCTGGTGTCCTCAACGTAAAAAGGACATGGAACTGTTGGAACAAGTCCAGAGGAGGGCCACGAGGATGATCAGGGGACTGAAGCACCTCCCGTATGAAGATAGGCTGAGAAAGTTGGGGCTGTTCAGCCTGGAGAGGAGAAGGCTGCATGGAGACCTCATAGAAACCTTCCAATATCTGAAGAGGGCCTATAGGGATGCTGGGGAGCGATTCTTCATTAGGGACTGTAGTGAGAGGACAAGGGGTAACGGGTTCAATCTTAAACAGGGGAAGTTTTGATTGGATATAAGGAGGAAATTCTTTACTGTGAGGGTAGTGAGGCACTGGAATGGGTTGCCCAGGGAAGTTGTGAATGCTCCATCACTGGCAGTGTTCAAGGTGGGGTTGGACAGAGCCTTTGGTGGCATAATTTAGTGTGAGATATCTGTGCCCATGGCGGGAGGGTGGAACTAGGTGATCTTAATGTCCTTTCCAACCCTAACTATTCTATGATTCTATGATTCTATGACATAGTGCCTCTCCATTTATGGCACCTGTTATAACTGTGAAGTCTCTTGGCCAAACTATACATTTTCCCCTGATCTTAATTTCACTTTCCTATGTAAGGTTGTTGATATTCTCTAATAATTTCTTCAGTGAACAGTAAGTGAAAAAGTTCAAACTGCAAAATATTTACAAGTTGAGGGTTTTTTTTTCATAAAAAATATTATACCATTCCAGATTAAGAACTTCAGGGACTACTTGTCAGCTGAAAAGGAGGGTAATAGTGCATAATTTCCAAATTTGCATAGTATTATTTTGCCCTATCTGAACCTTCTCTCTACCTTGTTAAGAAGGAAAATATGTTTCAGATTCCATGGCTTACCACACTCCAGGTGTTGTTAATGTGTCTTGGACATTATTTCTATGACGTAGCAGGTAGAATATGAAAAATATTTGAGAAACACTAAATATTATTATAGCTATGAAGATAAAAGATCTTGAAGTCATCCTGGATCTCTTCTACTTTTTAACCCCCATTCTGAAAAATGAGAGGCCCAAAAGCACATTTCACATCCTCTTGAGAGCCATCCATTTCTGTTAGTCTAAGCTTCTACTAAAAATCTAGTTCATAGTGTTACAGGAATGAAAGAGTAATTTTATTTTTTTTCTGGTATTAATTTTTACCCAGAGGCTAAACAGGTCCTGTGTGAACTTCAAAATGCTTCTCAGATCTGTAAGTTGACAATATTTCTAAAATCTTACTTTTCTTTCTTTTGCTCTTTGCTTTCTTCTACAATCTTCTACATTATAGGCAGGGTTATTAAGTCTATCTATTATTAAAGTTGACTGACATTTTCCATATAACACCTTGTTTTCAAAAGCCTATAATTTTGACAAAGCGTAATCATAGGCACTAAAAATTTACTTGCCAAACAACTGCATAAGGTTGATTTCCTGTTTGATTGCTTTAACAAAATAAATTCTTCCATTTCCTAACAGTAGGACACAGAGAAATATTGTTTCCATGTATTATAAAAATTATTGCAAACATTTTAAAAGAAGGTCTAGCACCTTCATTTTTAGAAAGAAGAAATTGGAAGTTATAGGAGTTGCTTCTCTGTGGAGAAAAAAAGTGGTGGCTTATCATTCTTATGAATAACCTCTAAGTAGGAAGAAGTATTCAAAACTCAATGAGAAAGTGAGAAATCTTTTATTTTGTTTTGTGCTCAGAAAAGTTTGGGTATTTTTTAAATTGCAGTTAAATTTGCAACTCAAATCCATCTAAAGTGAGCTACTCAGCCAAAATAAGGAACGTATTGGAGCAATGCACTTTAAGTTGGATAACCACTCAGATAATATAAGTACCCCATGCCTTTGCTAACCTCTGCTTTGGAGGTCCAGGCACTAGATCACCTAAGATTATGAGAAATTGTTCAAATGATAATTTCTGAAAATCCCCAGAGCACTGACTAAAACACTAATAAAGAACTAGAACTAGCTTTCCTATAAAAAAAAAAAAAACAAAAAAAAAAAACACCAACAAAACCCCCGAAATTTATTTTCCCTCTTTTTTCCCTTCCTTCAATGGAAGAGGAATTTTGCTGTTTGGGTACTCAAACTTTCTCAGAAAAATGTAAAGGAAAAATCAGGTACCTTCCTGCTTCAGCTGTTTGTGTTTTTTTTGGGGGGAAGATCTGTGAAACTTCCCGTGCTCAGTGAATACCATCCACCTTCCACATCTGGTTCCTTTGTTTGCTCACAGCCACCTTGCAAAGAGCCCTAGAGTTCCATTTTCTTCTACTAATCACAAATCAGAAAAGGAATTCAGCTGTAGGTTCTTGAAATCTGTTTTTTCTGTGCTCCACTGGGGCTGGTTATGGCGAGAAAAGGAAGGCAGAGCAGGGAAATAAAGGTTTGTTGTGAGCTTTGTCTCTGTCCTATGAATCTATGTTGAGCTTCCAATACCTGAAGGGGGCCTATAGGGATGCTGGGGAGGGACTCTTCATGAGGGACTGTGGTGAGAGGACAAGGGGTAATGGGTTTAAACTTAAACAGGGGAGGTTTAGATTGGATCTGAGGAAGAAGTTCTATACTGTGAGGGTGGTGGGGCCCTGGAATGGGTTGCCCAGGGAAGTTGTGAATGCTTCATCCCTGGCGGCGTTCAAGGTGGGGTTGGACATAGCCTTAGATGGCATGGTTTAGTGGGAGGTGTCCCTGCCCATGGCGGGGGGGTTGGAACTCGATGATCTTGAGGTCCTTTCCAGCCCTTACTATTCTGTGATTCTGTGATTCTGTGAATGAACAACAAGCAATAATGGAGTTTAGTGAAGTTCACTGTCAGTAAGAGAATTTCACCATGAGATGGGAGATCAAACCAAGTAGCTACATCTACACTTTTAAAATAAACAGAGCATAGACTCAATCATTATTTTATAATAATCCTAGCTGAAAAATTATTTTATTATTTTATTTATAACAAATAAATTAAATTATTTATTACTAATTTATAGTACTCCTCAGGCAAGGGAAATCATAGAATCATAGAATAGTAAGGGTTGGAAAGGACCTCAAGATCATTGAGTTCCAGCCCCCCTCCCATGGGCAGGGACACCTCCCACTAAACCATGCCATCCAAGGCTATGTCCAACCCCACCTTGAACGCCGCCAGGGATGAAGCATTCACAACCTCCCTGGGCAACCCATTCCAGGGCCCCGCCACCCTCACAGTAAAGAATTTCTTCCTCAGATCCAATCTAAACCTCCCGTTTAAGTTTAAACCCATTACCCCTTGTCCTCTCACCACAGTCCCTCATGAAGAGTCCCTCCCCAGCATCCCTACAGGCCCCCTTCAGGTATTGGAAGGCTGCTATGAGGTCTCCATGCAGCCTTCTCTTCTGCAGGCTGAACAGCCCCAATTTTCTCAGCCTATCTTCATACGAGAGGTGCTCCAGTCCCCTGATCATCCTCGTGGCCCTCCTCTGCACTTGTTCTAACAGTTCCATGTCCTTTTTATGTTGAGGACACCAGAACTGCACACAATACTCCAAGTGAGGTCTCACGAGAGCAGAGTAAAGGGGCAGGATCACCTCCGTCGACCTGCTGGTCACACTCCTTTTGATGCAGCCCAGGATACGGTTGGCCTTCTGGGCTGCAAGCGCACACTGCCGGCTCATGTTCATTTTGTCATCAGCCAACACCCCCAAGTCGTTCTGCGCAGGGCTGCTCTGAATCTCCTCCCTGCCCAATCTGTAGCTGTGCCTGGCATTGCTCCGACCCAGGTGTAGGACTTTGCACTTAGCATGGTTAAACATCATTAGGTTGGCATCAGCCCACCTCACAAGCGTGACAAGGTCCCTCTGGATGGCATTCCTTCCCTCCAATGTATCAACCGAACCACACAGCTTGGTGTCATCGGCAAACTTGCTGAGGGCGCACTCAATCCCACTGTCCATGTCACCAACAAAGATGTTGAACAAGACCAGTCCCAACATCGATCCCTGGGGGACACCACTCGTTAATGGTCTCCAGCTGGACATTGAGCCATTGACCACAACTCTTTGCGTGCGGCCATCCAGCCAGTTCTTTATCCACCGAGTGGTCCACCTATCAAATTGATGTCTCTCCAACTTAGAGAGAAGGATGTCATGGGAGACAGTGTCAAAGGCATTGCATAAGTCCAGGTAGATGACATCAACTGCTCTGCCCCTGTCCATCAGTTCCGTAGCCCCATCATAGAAGGCCACCAGATTGGTCAGGCACGATTTCCCCTTATTGAAGCCATGCTGGCTGTCACCAACCACCTTGTTGGTTTTCATGTGCCTTAGCATGCCTTCCAGGAGAATCTGCTCTAAGATTTTGCCAGGCACAGAGGTGAGGCTGACTGGTCTGTAGTTCCCTGGGTCATCCATTTTCCCCTTCTTAAAAATGGGGGTTATATTTCCCTTTTTCCAGTCATCAGGAACTTCACCTGACTGCCATGATTTTTCAACTATGATGGACAGTGGCTTAGCAACTTCATTTGCCAGCTCCTTCAGGACCCGTGGACGGATTTCATCTGGTCCCATGGACTTGTATACATTCAGGTTCCTAAGGTGGTCCCGAACAAGATCCTCCCCCACAATGGGCCCAGGGTCCCCACCCTCACCATCCGCCATTGGCCACAAAATTCCCTGGGTGCGATATAGGTGTAGCCACCCTGTTTCAGTGACCAAGAGAGTCACAAAAATGAGTACAGTCTTGGCTGTTGTTGTAGAAAATGCCATATTTGGTGAGAAAACTAATTAGAAAATACCTGCCCTCCTTTCTTGTCCTCATTCTTCAGTTTCATGTCCCCTTCAATATACCTATTGAGCTCTCTGAAAATTCATGTTGTAAATGTTCCACTGAGCCAATCTGTGTCAAATATGAGAGGATTTAGTCTAGCGAATTATTTTCAACGGAGTTCCTTCTTTGCCACTCAGTTTTATGAAGCTTCCCTATGTTTTGAGTTAAATGATATATTCCTTCACAATACAACATGACTATAGGTTATGGAGGAGTGTCACGGCACAGTGACTGCATCTCAGTGGCAGATATGATTTGTGATGTCCTTGGATATCTGAATGGTGAATGTTAAATGTTAATAGGTGTTACTGATAAAGCCAACGATGTGCATGTTCTCTCTTTCTAAAGAAATTGTGAATTAAATTAAGCATTAAATCTAAGATAAAAAAGATCAGCAGAGAATCGATTTTGTAAGTAGTAGGTGGATTATCCTATGATTATGGGCTATTCTCTTCTGATTAAAACTAGACTAAACTGACATGGCATTAAAGAAATCCAAAGATACATACAAGGCACTTACAGGTGTTTTAAAATTTCTGCATCTTTGAAAAATAATTCCACACATAATACATTTACATTGCACACTCTTGCTGCATAGCAAATATGGGACAGTTTACAGCTCTTTCATGTGCAAATTACCTGAAATATATCATACAGAAAGAACATGGGCTCAGGTCTTATCACAAACTAACAGAACAAGAAAGTGGCAGTCATAAATACTGAAGTCAGGTGTTACTCTTCTAGTCCCCAGAGGTAGCTAACAAATGATATATTAACCAGCTCTCAGTGGAACATCCAATGCTGTTTTCAGGTGGGGGAAAACCAACCAAATCCCATGCTGCACTATCTTTTAATGTTTCCTAAACACACTGTCTGTACCACTTTGTTCTATACAAGGAAATTCTCCAAACTGTGCTGGGCAAGAAATTTTTATGAGCAGCAGGAAAGGATCAGCTCACTCCTAGAAAGACAGCTGCACAGCCTGGTGTTAACAGCTGGGGCCTGGAGATTCTTATTTACACCGCTCTATCCATTTAGCCCTTCTGAGTAAATGGTGGTTTGCTGTAAAATCTTGTGTCACAGCCTCACCAAGCTCTCTACTGTGTGTCAAGTCAGCTACAGGGACAGAATAGAAGCATGCAAATGTTATAGTAATATTTACAGTAATAGCAATAGCCATAATAGATAATTTTACCTCTCAAAAATAAAACGTAGAGTGGCTTTGCTATGTAAACATAGATTACTGAAAAGGCCAATATAGTTCACTATTTTCCTCTGGTGCATTGATATACTCTGTATCCTACAAACTGACACAGAAAACTACTGTAGCTTGCTTTTTGTTAAATAGATATTACAGTCAGAGAAACAGAAACTATTCTGTCATTAGAATAATCTGGCTTTATGACCCAAAAGTTACCCCTTCGCAGTTTTGGCAACACTACATTGTTTTTCTCTGTGCATGGATGTATGATGTGTAATGATGCTATAGCAATTTCTAAGCTCTTTAAAAATGTATTATTAAAAGACATTATTAAATGTTAAATGGCTTGAACTTAAGGCAATGTGACATATCACTTTTTTAGCTGAACCATCATAGTACTACAATTAATCACATCACACATTTGATAAATCATTATAGTATTTTTCTTCAAGAATTTTTAAGAAAATTTTGGGTAAACCACTTTGCTCATCAGCTCTGCCCTCCCTACTTCAAAAAAAGAAAGTTTAGACAAATCTTTGCTTCATAAAATTTCATGTGTAGAATAATATTTTGGAAGAGACTTTTATATAACAGTAAGTAAATGCAAGCTTATCTCCTGGCATTCACCAGATACATATTCTGGCAGTAAATCAGCTCTTCTGGCACAATGTTTGTGATGACATGGAACTCAGATGTGTGGCAGTAACAGACAGCATGACACACTGAAGTTCAGCATTTACTCAGCTGAAGAGAGCATAAGCTATCAATAAAATATTTTGCCTTTTTTTTTTTTTTAATTCTCTAGTTTTCTGAATATCTTTCAAGAAATGTTTTGTTGGTTTTTTAACTCTTGTATGAGTTTTGCTTCACTTACACTTCCTGCATGAACTAGTGAGCATCATAAGGTTAGACCTGGACAAGCAGCATACACTTTTCAACACAACTGGTCAGGAGGGCTGCCTTGTACGATGGACTCAGCTGTATGGGAAGAATAACATTAACATAGCTTGTTTTCTCCTCTCAGGTATGCCTCCGATGAGCAAGAGTTTCTTTTCAGGAGAATTCATGAGTGCTATTCTGCAAGAAACAATTCTTGCTAACTGCGCTGAATGTTCATATCTGAAAAATCCAGAAGAGGTCGTGTGGTTTTACAGTCCACTGCCAAATACCCAGCCTGACACCAACATATGGGAGGTGTGAATAGCCAGGTTTCTCAGAGACCATATAAGAGAATTGTAAACCCCACTGACAGACAAAGAAAAATGCTAATCAGGCTGCTGGCTTCACTTTTGTCTCTGGGCACTTGTTTAAGAGAGGGCTAGAAGGACTAGAAAAATGATGAGGTTTGCAGATTTTTATTAATATAAGATTTTAAAAAAAAAATGAAGTTTTTTTTTCTTTCCATAGCCTTTCCATTAATGCTTAAAAAACCCTGATACTGTAAGTTTTTGTCAGTATAACCTGAAAGACATGAGGAGGATAATTTAACTTTGTTTCTTGGAAGGTTTATATCTTGGGCCTTACTATATTTTACACGTAGCTGTGCAATACTATATCAGGTGTTGAGGAAAATGTGTATGGAAAGCATGAAGATTTTTAATATCTCCAGACACAGAGACATAACCACTCCAAGTCAAACCACTTCCAGTGTTTTACCATCTTCATGGTAAAAACTAGTTTGTTTGTTTGTCCCTTATTTTTAAATGGAATTTCCTGTATTTCTGCATGTGTTCATTTCCTCTTGTCATTTCTCTGGATACCACTGAGAAGGCTGGTGCTCAGGGAAGTCTGGCTCTGTCCTCATTTTACCCTCCATTTCAGGCATTTATGCACATTAATCAGGTTGTGTCCTCCCCCCTTGTCCCCCCGAGTCTTCTGTTCTCCAGGATAAAAAAATCCCAGCTCTCTCAGTCTTTTCTCAGAGGAGATATGTTATATACCCTTGATCATCTTTGTGGCACTCTCCACATGTGGACTCTCTCCATTATCTCCATGTCTCTCTTATACCAGGGAGCCCAGAATTGGACCCAGCACTCCCTATACAGTATCACCAGTGCAGAGTAGAGAGTAAAGATCACCTTCCTTGACCTGTTGGCAATGCTTTTCCCTCTGCAAACCAGGATGCTGCTGGCTTACTTTGCTTCCAAGGTGCATTGCTGGCTTGTGATCAGCTGTTGGCAGCTCTCAAAACCAAAACCAGTTAATTGTACATAAGTATTTGGAATTAAATATATTCTGACTGAGACACTTGAACTTGGCTTTCCTTAATCTTGCCATAGGCAGACATCCCAGCTGTGTCCCAAATTAACAATTATTAACAGAAGGTGTAGTGGCTTCACAAGGAGAACCTGAGGTTTTCCCAGAAGTGTAGCTTTTTAGTCTGTGATCTGGCAGTAGAATATACTGAGTCATGCAAATTAGATATTAGATATTAGAGAGCAAATTTGTTGACTTGCAATGCCATAATTTTTGGATTTTGTGGTCGCATATCTTTCCTAATTGGAAAAAGAAGGTCTTCAGTCTTTTTAATAAAGACGTATTCCAAAAGTGTGTTTTGATAAAGTGTGTCCCTGGGAAATAAGGAAATTAAGAAATTTGACAGTTATACATGAGCACATAAAGAAGAAATAGGTGGCATAACTGTTTGCTGAAAACCTAAATACTTAGAGCTTTTAGAAATAGGGGTCAAAGATTTGGTATGGGAAAAATCAATATCCTTTCATTACCTATCTGAGTCCTTTGTGGTAATACTCCAAAACTGAATAAATAAATAAGTAAATACTGGTTAAAAATAAGGATTAGCTAAAATTAAAAAAAAAATAAATAAAAAATTACCAGACAAACATTTGTTTGACCAAATTCTTTATGTAAGAATGCTGCAGAGTGTGATTCCTGCCTTTTTGTTTGAACTAATGTGTGTTTGTATTGATTCTGAGAGTAAGCTGTGGTTTTCAAGCACAGGCAGGTAGACGTGTCGATGATTTTTTTCAGACTGCCTCTCCTCTTTGAATTTGAAACAAGTAATAATGAACTCCTCTAATTCCATTGTAAGCTTGGGCCAAGGTTTTGCCCTTCTGTGGCACACTCATCATAATAATGATATGGGGTGATTACATGATTTGGCTTCCTGTCCATTCAGAACAATAAGGGCAATATTCATGTTTCATTTTTGATTTTGTGGCTGAATTTAAATTGTATACAAGGAAAGCTCCTCCCCATCTGATTCTTAATGAATATAACAGCTTCTGAAATTCATGCCAAAGTACTTAAAGGTGTTAAGTTTGATTGCATTATAAACATCTTCCTAGCGTATTCATTGCCCCTGCTACTTAAATTCTATTTTCACAGAAAATAATGCTTGTGGTTAGTTCTCTGCAGCACTCCTGAGTTGTGTTCCATTATTATCTTTCAATGATATACTTGCATAGCTTGTAAAACCCAGAACGACTAAGAGAGTAGTGTTAGAAATGCATATTAATAAATCAAGGTTCATGATCTACAGTGTATGAAGAATTTTGGTTTTCCTGTTACTACTTGGTAATAATGCAAGGATTTACGAACAGAAGATAGGAAGGCATTTGCAATCTTTATATTGCTAATGCAGACATCCTTTGAAGATACCCTTCATAAGCAAGACTCATGATGAGACTGCCCTGTGAATTCTTCTGCTGCCCTTCTCTTTATTTGACCATAGGAAGCCATATTCTGTTAACAGTGTACAGAGGTTAGGAGCAGGTTAGGGATGCCAGGAGTCTCACACTTTATTTTTAAAGGCACTTCTATCATTGTTAGACATATTTATATGTCTCGTAGCCCCAAGAGATGTGTATGCAACAAGGTTCCCAAATGCCCCATCTCAGCAGTCAGATGCTTTTGATTGATAGCTGAATATGCAAGAAGGACCTCAATTTGTCTGATGCCTTCAGTGAGGTTCCAACTTTAGTAACACCTGTGAGGCCAGCATCTGTTGCTATGACACTGGACTACAGTTAGTCTTGCTTTCCAGGTCAGTAGTTTCATGCCTTGCTACATAAATGACATTGAACCACAGTTGCTGAAAAACGCTTTTCTGCCTGGCTTGAATGGGAGATTGTTTCTCTCCTGCAAGGAGATCTTTAATCTTTCTTTTGCTTCTCTATATAGAAGGAAACCAACCTTTTAAGAGCATCTCTTAAGATATTCTGAGGACACAAAATGAACCTTCTTCAATCCATGTTTCTTGAATATTTTTTTCTTTCAACCTAAGTCTATGATGCAATTTGGTGCCTGAAAATGGAAAACTGTCTAGGGTTAAGTCCTCTGTTTCCTTCTTCATTGTGTCCTCAGAGACTATATATGGATTAAATTGCAAATCAAGCCTGCTTCCCCAGTCCCGTACACTAAATCCTTCTCAAAATCTTTTGATCCCTTTATCTTTCTGAAGATTCCTTGGCTAATTTACACTATTTTGCTAACTTTAATGCTAGTTTTAATCTAGGTAGCTTCTCCCTTAGAAGAGATACTGAGTTATCCAAACAGCACCAGATGGTCTTCATCACTCAAGAATTAGAATGGATTTCAGTGTTTTGGACTTGTATGACACTCACAGGCAAGGTAGTAAAGAGCAAAAGGGTATGACTGGAATCAAAGATTCCCCAGAAGTCTAGTAAATTAGAAGTCGATTTGTCAAACGCTTTTTTTATGGATTGACACAGAAATAGTGTTTTTAAGATTTGTGTCTTATAAGTAAGACCAGAATAATGCTAAAAATTCAGGCTTCTTTGACTTTGTGTTTCTTAAGGACCTTATGTTTCTGTTCAAACCTTTATAAACTCTTTCCATTTCTTCCAGAAGGTTGTCTTTATACCAATGTGTATGTAGCCTGAGTGTAGCCTAGTTCAGGCGCAAGCAGATGAGCAAGCCTGAAAGGGAGTTAGCAGGGAGACTATTAAAGACGGTCATGTCAAGGAAACATCCCCAATAAAGAAATATATTGTTATGCAGAGATGTTTTTTTAAATCATTGTAAACATGCTTAAATTTTTGTCACAACATTTCAAGCTTGCTGGGAAGAGAGTAAAATTCAAAGTAGTGCCAACACTCCTGTCTGTCTAAAACTGATTTCTATTCCAGTTTCTGAATGGCATTTGCTTTAGCTGTCAGATAAAGAGTTAAACCCAGGGTGCATGTCAGCTCTATGGAATGTGGTCCTCTGTACTTTTATACAATGACTGCATGCATGTTATAGCTGGATGGAGCATGAGATGGAGTTTGATCAAAACATTTTCTATGAAAAGGGACACTGCGAAAGACCTACTCAGTTATGAAAGCAGTTGAATAAGGTTTCATGGGGACTTAAAAGCTGATGGCACTACTATCACTGTCTCAGTAGAAATCCAGCTTGATCTCATTAACAATGAAAAGCTAGAGACTCACAAGAACAGTAATAAAAACAAATGATTCAAAATGCAATGGAAACTATTACTTAGATGATAGGGCTACTCCTTTATGCACAGGCCATAGGCAAACACAGAACATGCAAAAAAAGAATGAGTTAACGTAACTCAAAGTTTAGCTTTTTTTTTGTTTGTTTGGTTGTTTTTTTTGTTTGTTTGTTTTGTTTGGTTTTTTTTGTTGTTGTTTAAGAAACAGATTTCTGCAGTACATCTATATATACAAGGGATTTTGTGTCATAATAAATTGCATCAAAATCATGAGAAATTGTGAGAGAAAATCCCAGAAGATTCTCTGGTTTTAAAATTTTGAATTTAAAATGTTTTCAATTTTCAAAAGATTTTCATTCCTGTCCATACACCTCAGGCTCCAAGTAAATGCAATTTTAACTTCTCTGTGTGGTACATGTTAGATAATGTCTTCATAAGCTAGCTACTAAAGAAAAAACACAAAACTTTAGCAAAAGAACACCATCTTTTACATGCTCCTGCATGAGAGTGGTGAGGCACTGGAACAGGTTGCTGAAGGAAGTTACGAACACTTCATCCCTGGCAGTGTTCGAGGCCAGGCTGGACAGAGCTTTGGGTGACAACATCTAGTGTGAGGCATCCCTGCCCGTGGCACAGGGGTTGGAGCTAGATGATCAACCTTTCCAACCCTGACCATTCTATGATTCTATGATGCAAGACTAAATCTTAAGCACTTAATATGAATCCAACACTGTGTGTGCTGATGTGTTATATTTTAGTTTGATAAGTACCATCTGATGTTTTAGGAAGGAAATATTAAAGAGCAATTCAATTTTTTATGCTGGGGTATTTTGTATGTGTAGTATAACTTAGTTTGTGTCATCTCCCTGAAGAAATAGTTGTGATTATTAGGTTTTCTTATTTTGTTACCAAGAAAAAGAAACTGTAAAATGACAATCATTTATATGAGTTTCATGAGTTTGAGGTTGAAAGCTGCACTAGAGATCAAGGTGGCTTTTAGTATTTTTTAATTATAGATTAATCACCTTTTGTGGTGTTTTAAGACATTGTGTATTTCCACCATTATCTTATAAAACTATAAGGTTTAAGTAATAGAAATAATACATTTTATTAATTTCTAAAATGATATTTTTGAAGTTCCTAGAGTGACATTAAGCTTCTTAACTGTTTTTTTTTTCCATGAATCTTTTAAAAAATACTTGACAACTGTACAGCTCCTAATGCAATAAGATCATTACCTCTGATCCTGATTAGTCCTCTCCAATCTATTAAAATTATTTATCATTAGAATAAATGTTTTTTGGGGTCATGGTTTTTTTTGTTTTTTTTTTTTTTTTTTTTTTTTTTTGTTTGTTTGGTTTGTTTTTTTTTTCCCTCCATCAATGGACATCAGCCTCTGTGGTTCAGAATGCCAGTTTATATTATTTTAGGAGTTACTATTTCACAGGTCCTGGGCTGTGTTACATGGGCATATACAGACACTGAATGATGACATGCACATTTTAAACACACCCAGAATTCACAGCAGGATGTCTGGGGAGTGTGCACTCAGGGAATGACAAGGATCTCTGAGGAAAAGACTGCGTGCTCTGAGAATCACAGTGGCCTTTGTAGAACACCAAATCTGTGCCATTACTCTCTGTCACACTTTATATCACAACCAGCCTCACTGCTTGTGAAATTTTAAGTTAAGAACTTCAACCATTTGTAGCCATAGACCACAGTCTCAAAATAAAGTGTCCACTTACCAGTAAAATATAATACTATGATTGAAGGCAGATTTCTATCTCTCTGGTCCCAAGAATTTTTTAAACATATGTTTTAAATTTCAAAGAAAAATGAGAAGGCTACTCTACAGTCGGCCACCAAAGTTCATTATAGCATCACAAAAATTGTGCATGATGTGCTCTGCATGGCATGGAGGCATAGATGTCATGTATGTATGCAAAGTCTGATAAATCGGTGGTGAAGAGTAGTACTTATACAAAGAATACAAATTTAATATTATATCCTCTAAAGCAATCTACTTCACCAGCTGCTCTTAATGTTTCTTTTTGGAGTGAAATGGTGTCTCCCAAAAGAAACCTGGATATGACTCGTCAGGTGTAGCAGTAAATGGATAGTTAACAGGTCTGTTTGTTAGCCTATGCAAATAAGCAACATCAGCTCCAAATTCAGCTGTGACATTTAAAACTAGTGCAAGTAAAATACTAGAAAAGAAGATATCTATAATAAGAATAACAACCTAAAGTAACACAAGATAAGCAAGTATCTGCAGGTATAATACTGAATGTCAAAGCTATTCAGTAGCATTACCTGTAGGGCAAAAATCCAAAAAGGCATGCTCATTATCTCTATAGCTATGATTTCCATAACACTCAGAAGACTTTAAGTCAATTCTAAAAATAAAATGTGTCTTCAGTAGTTATCCAAGATTCACATTTAATTCAATTTGAGCAGTAGTTGCAGAGGTGAAAGAGATTGGATAGCTATGACCTCCTATGGGTGAGAATCAGAACCACTAAAAGAAATTGGCAGAGCTAGTGACAGCAGTGAGATAGGCAGTGGGCAAATAAAAGTCTTTAGTTCAAATTCTAAAGAAAAGTTTCAAAGTACCTTTTAGGAAGAATTGACGAATCATTTATACATTGATGTCAGCAATATACACCAATGTATTCCTTAATCTCCAGTGGTAGACTGTCAAAAATTAACAATGTGTGATAACTACTCTAAGTTAAGTGACCTTGCTTCTAATGCTACTGGTTACTCTGATGTAATTTCTAGTCCTATCATCTATTTTCTGAGTTATTTCTCCTGTACTGCAGAAATTTATTTCTGGGTAAATATGAAAAGGGAACTGAACTTACAGCATGTACTAAGGATTAGCACTCAGCTTTACAAGTTTCCCTTATTCTACATTAGCAGTGATACATATGACCGTGTTGCTGTTATAATTTAAAAGACCATTTTTAGGTACACTGCATTTTTTTAATTTTCATTTACTGAATGAAAATGTCAAGGGTTGCCAAACTGCTAGTTTGCCACTTACTGCAACATGATAGAATTTGTAATGCAAATGTAACAGATAATTGTAAAATGGGAAAAATCTTTTGTGTTAAAGCAGAACACTGAAAAATGTCTGTATCCTCCTCATGGACCTATATTTTATTTTTTTAACTTAGGTTAAGCAGAAAGATAAATTGTGAAATATTCATAGATTCTCACTGTCCATGACATTAAAAAGACAGTAGCTCTTGTTAAATACAGTTGGACATTGACTTTCTACTTCAGTTTTGCGAATTTTTTTTCCTTTTAAAAATACTTAAAGTAATTATATTTTTAATGAATGTATTGCATTTTTCTATTTGATAATCACAATAAAATATTTAAATAATTTCTTATATAAATAAACAACTTTTTTTTCCCAGGGTTTTGCATGCTTCTTCATGTTCTGTAAGTATGCTTTGGATAAGGTTAACCTTTTTTGCGTGTGGGAACCACCTTACATTGAAGAGCATTACTAGGAAAGATTGCACATGGAATTGGTAGATGTCATCTCTCTTAGGGCACCAAGTTAGAGGTTGAAGTTAAATCAAGCTATCAACAATCTGTGTCAACTTTCTAGTCAAAACAAAAAATTTTGAATGCATACTTATTAGACCAAATTTTGCTTCCAGCCTTCAGTAGCCATGCACTCATAATTTTGCAGTTACAGTTCTGCAGACACAACTTCCCGTACATGTGTGTACAATTTCTTGTTCTTTACTTTTTTGAGAGTCTGCCTGCTCTTACAAATTTATCTGCTAGATCTCATCTATAGGGAAAGTTCACAGCTTTAATTTGAGATGTTAGCTTCTATGGATTTCAGTAATCCTGAATACATCACTTGTAGTTAAATTTATGGATCACAATTTTATGACTAGGTTAGAAAAGACGTGGAGTTAGCTGAAAAAAAAAAAAAAAGGCACTCCAAAATCAAATTTAGGATGACAGAAATAAGTTACAAGAATATTGCTTTTAGGCCAGTTTAACAGTCAAAGATCCTATAAATGCTTAATTCTATATTAAATTATTAATTATTAATTATGACTTCCATATTATTGCTCATAAGCTTGATGTTAAGCATTCCCTCAAGTATCTTCAGAATCAAGGACTAAGTGTTCTGAATTCAGCCCATAAATGCAAAGGCAAGGGTAGAGTCCAGATCTTGAAAAGTTTGCTCATCTAGCAGTAATAGAAATATATGGGCTTCATGCTTGTTTGTTTTACTTTCTTATGTATGTGTGTACAAAATTCTCCCTTGTTACTAGTTATTTCACAGTATGAAGTGTTTTTAATTTGTCAAAATAATAAAAAAAATAAATCAGAAGTATTGCATGTAGTGAAGAGGGTTTGGGGAGTAGCAAAAGTCAAGAAAAGGACAGTCAATATTTCTTCATCATATCTCTAGAGGCTTCTAAAGCTCCATTTACAAAATATGAGACATTTTAAGATAGAAAAATGTTGCATATAAAGGGCATTAAAAAGGGGGCATTTACCAATTTTTAGTAAGAGAAAGCATAGCATATATTTTCTGCTGAATAGCTTCATGTTTTAATAATTTACTACACTCTCAGCACAGAAAAATAGTGGTTACTTCTAATGTTTTTATCCTTTGCACAAAGATGTAGAAAAGAAACTTAAAAAAACCATAGCCCCTGGAAGACTCAGTGGACTAGATAATATCAATATCATGCTAGCACTTTGCTGTCCATAGAGGTCAGGGGACAGAGCCAACAGATCTGCTCACCCCAAGGAGTCTTACTGAACTGCCCAACCTGGTCTAGTGCATGGCGTCCCTACTCATGGCAGAGGTGTTGGAGCCAGATGATATTTAAGGTCCCTTTCCACTCAGACCATTTGATGGTTGTATGAGTTTCCTGTACGAAAGCTATAGTAAGTGGATGCTTCAATGTGAGATGAAGCTGTAAAAATGATGGGTAGAGTAAGTTGGACTGTGGTCCACTGATGCTACTGTGACAGGTTTATTCTACATACAGCACGTAGGGAAGGGCCCACATGTGCATTTTGGGCAACCTAAGCATGAATTCAGTATATTTATGTGTAGATGCTGCCACCACTGTCCTCTGTGTGGTTGCAGGAGTGTATGGATAATGCAGGCAGGCACGAATTCATGTTTTCTTGCATTTAACTAGCTAGCTGTAAATTGCTTCTTCTCCAGGGTGATCTGTTGCTGACTAATTTTGTCATCTTCTGGCTGCATCTTTGAAACTAAAAATGGTGCCAGAGTCCATTTGTTGCCTTTCATGCCAGCTAGCACAGTCTGGCCACACCCATAATAATAAAATAATTTCGACCTCAGGACTGAGCAATCACAGGCAAACTGCTTACTGTGAATGGTATCTGTCCTATGCTAATTATTAAATCATGGCCAGAAATAGTCTGGGAGATCTAGCCTTGCCTGCAATTCTGAAAACCTAACAGTGCAGGTAACTGTATTCCTGTCACTGCAAGCAGATATGTGCATTGCTGAAGTTTTTAGTGCACAGGCAACCTTAGAAGGGAATTCTCACCAGTTTTAGAAGCCAGATTCAGCTGTAGATTAGAAAGCCTAAATTAAGGTGTTGGCATATGAACATCCACATGAATGCTAACTGTCTACACTCTAATTATAAACCAATAAAATCAAGTTGATAGAGACATCGGAGCTATTAATCTCTTCGGTGAAAAGCCGTTTGTAGTCATTGACCACAGTCTGGGGCAGTCACTGCATTTTTTTTCATCATAGTGTATAAAAGACATCCACACAGGTATGGCAAATATGAAGGAAGCCCATGGGATTCTTATGCCTTTCTGGAACATCAGCTGGAGACCAGATGGGATACACTGGGATATTCCAAACAGCACTAGATGCCTTCTTTAAGCGGCTGAATCTAGCTTGGTCACTTCTAGTATGCATTTCATAAAATCGGTTTTATATTCTTGTTTGAGGATGGGATAAAATCAGCCCTGGAAAATCTTAATTCTTTCATAATTATAAGGGGAACCTGGCATGATTTTACCATTACTACCTGTTGGGTGACTTCAGCTTAAAGGATCTAGGATCTATAAGTAGGTAAGATCAAGCATTTGCCCATGTATTTGAACCTCACTACTACATTGAAACCAAGTATACACTGTAATAAATTTGCTGATAAGAAATTAAAGATCTTTCGTAATTATTCTGCTTTCATTCTAGTATATAAGTAGATAAGCTGCAGTATGCAGGAGACGATGGGAAAGCCAGACCTGGGCATATTACAAAGGTAAGAATTAATTTCTGACTTTTTTACAGTAGGCTCATCTTATGCAGTGTGACTGTCGTGAGAGGACAAGGGGTAACGGGTTCAAACTTAAACAGGGGAAGTTTAGATTGGATACGAGGAAGAAATTCTTTACTGTGAGGGTGCTGAGGCACTGGAATGGGTTGCCCAGGGAAGTTGTGAATGCTCCATTGCTGGCAGTGTTCAAGGCCATGTTGGACATAGCCTTGGGTGACATGGTTTAGTGGGAGGTGTCCCTGCCCGTGGCAGGGGGGTTGGAACTAGGTGATCTTAATGTCCATTGCAACCCTAACTTTTCTATGGTTCTATGATTCTATGTTCTCATCTAAAAGAGATCTGAGATTCTCTCATCACCATTTATGAGAACATGAACAGAACACTTCTGAGCAGTCTTCTAGCAGACTTGCCTAGTTGATTAAATTCTATTCTTGTGATGTCTTCTGGAAAGATTCACTGTTGAATTCAAGTTACAGAGGGAATTTTTTGGATGTAAATGATAGATTTGTGGGTTGGTTTTGTTGGTTTTTTTTTTGTTGGTTTTTTGGTTTGTTTGTTTGGTTGGTTGGTTATTGTCCTGGGTTCAGCAGTAGCAGTCATTTTTCTCCTTCTTAATAGCTGGTGTAGTGCTGTGTTCTTGACCTTCAGCCTGGGAACAGTGCTGATAACACCAATGTTTTTAGTTGCTGCTCAGTAATGTTTACTCTGACCAAGGACTTTCTGAGCTTCATGTTCTGCCAGGGAGGAGGGGAAGCCGGGAGGAAGCAGAGACAGGACACCTGACCAGAACTAACCAAAGAGGTATTCCATACCACAGCATGTCATGCCCAGTATATAAACTGGGGGCAGTTACCCAGAAGGGCTAGATCACTGCTTGGTCAGGCTGGGTAGTGGTCAGTGGGTGGTGAGCAATTGTATTCTCTTCCCTTACCATTATTATTATTGGTGGTAGCAGTAGTGGTTTGTGTTATACCTTAGTTACTGGCCTGTTCTTATCTCAACCTGTGGGATTTATGTTCTTTTGATTCTCCTCCCCATCCCTCCAGGGAGGGGAGAGGAAGAGGGGGGAGTGAGCAAGGGCTTCATGGCTGATTTGCCGACTGCGTTTAAACCACAACAGTTATTGTTCTGTTTCATTTGTCTTCTGTATTGCATATAGTGTCTAGATGCTGGCAGTCAGGGGGCTGCATGGGTGGCCTCTGTGGGAAGAAGTCAGGGCCTATGCCATGCTGGACACAACCGATTACATCTGGTTCCAGCCAACTCTGCAATGGACCCGTCATAGGACGCAGCTGAGACCATAAGTAAAGCTGGTGGCACGTCTGCAAAAAGTGCAGAAGAGAAGGGAAACAACAGTAGGAAACAGCAGAGGGAACACCAAGGTCAGAAGAGGATTTGCTTCATGGTGCTCCATGGAGCAGATATCCACTGCCGCCTTTGGACAAGTCACGCCAAAGCAGATTAATATTTCCTGAAGGAGTGACAGCCTTTGGAGAAATCACACTGAAGCAGAAGTTCTTTTGAGCAGGACTGCAGCCTGTGGGAAATCTGGTGCTGGAGCAGGAGAAAGTGTGAAAGCAGTGGCAGAGGAGAAAAGGTATGCACTGACCTGAATCCCCCATCCCACTTCCCCTCTGTACTGCTCATGCAGCAAGTAGAGAAGACAGGAGTGAAGGAGTGAATCTGAGTGAAAAAAGGGGAAGGAAAGGTACCGTTTTAACATTTCTATTTTTTCTCTCAATGCAAATCTTTTTTCATTGACTGCACTTTAATTTTGTCCAAGATGAGTCTGTTTTGCCTCATTTCTTCCCTTACCCCTTTGAGGAGGAGGAATGAGTAAGCAGCTGGGTGAGCCAAGGCTAAACCACCACCATTTCAAACACATTTGAGATTAGTATGAAATATAATACCATATACACCCTTTACTAATTAATTCTAAGAAAGCATCCCTGAGAACATTATATAGATACTGAGTTTCTTCATGATTTCATAGCTAACATTTTTAGTGTACACTAATTACATTGGCTTAGGCTTGACCACTTGCCTCATACTTAGGCATCTTAGGCCACACAAAGTACTCTCTGGAGAATCTGGTGCTTCAGAAGGACATCAGATTCCTGTAGGTTTTGTGTTTTATTTGATATTTGCATGCACATATCTTTCATATCTTATGATATCTAAAATGACACCATTTACCAGATGCTAGCAGCTGGTAAACTAATTATCTCTTCAGACTCTTCTAACTGAACTGACTACATTTGTTTGGACTAACCTAGCAAAAGTTAAACCATCTAAGTGTGGACACTTGCATTTAGGTAACAATATCAGAGTAGCTGTTAACCTTCACATCCAATCTTTTGTGCTCTGGGCTCGATTTTCTGTCTGCTTTTTTTGATGACTTTACTGATTGCAGATGGGAAAGATATGAGGTCAGTACCTTCTTTAGCTTAGTGGTGCTTCAAAACTCACTTCCATTTATTGAAATAACTGAAGAAATATGGTTACAGTTTGGATGAGTCTGCCTTGGTTATACATCACAGAAAACTTATTTTCTACATTAAAATACATTCTGGCAAAATTCACGCAGCCTTAGGCAGAATATTATGTACACAGATACTCTTTGTAGTTTAGAAGTTTGGGAAATACACTTTAAGAAAGTTAAAGCTAATCATCTTTATTTTAGGCTCTAGGTCTTTTCAGCATTACTCATACCCTCATCATTATCTTGCCCTCACAGCATTATAAAATACTAGTGTAATTAAGATGAGTATCTTACAAGATTTCTCCTGAGGAAATTTATTACGGCAAGAGAATACTTCCCCATTTTTGACAGCACGAGACATAACTTTCCTTTATTTTCATAGAATTGATAACACATGACTCCACTACACAGTAAAGAATCTTTTAAATGATTAATGTCTTTAAATACAATGTTCATAACTGCAGAATACCAAACGGGTAAAACTACTGTACTACTGTTTTATGAATAATGTGATTTCACAGTCAGAATTAAAATACTTAATAGAGTTGCTCTAATGCCAAACTCTATTTTCAGTCAAGTATATACTATTATCAAGGAATGTAAACTGAGCCAGTATTTTAAAAGACATGAAACTCAGATAGCAAGATAGAGAAGTAAGCATGCACAAACATGCACACACAAGTTGAAATACCTTTCTGCATAGTTTTACAGAAGCATTTAACACTAGTGTCAGACATTAAGCAAATCAGGTGGATGCACATCACACAACCCTGAGACATTTCTTTAATTGAAACTACAAAAAAAAATAATAAAAGAAGCTTGGTATTCACATTGAACTTCAAGGGGACACATAAATATTTTCATCCAACTGCATGAAAAATGGTTAGCTTCGTTCTGTAAGCAAAGTTTTAAATCGACAATGGTGGCTAGGTGCAGAATCAACAGCTATTTAATCAGCTCAAGAAGAGCGGAATTTTTATGTTAAGGTCTTCATTGTGGTTATA
Organism: Amazona ochrocephala; assembly: GCA_039720435.1. NCBI lineage: Eukaryota > Metazoa > Chordata > Aves > Psittaciformes > Psittacidae > Amazona > Amazona ochrocephala. Next base: position 27,779,706 of record CM077878.1, read on the forward strand.
GTCATGGACAAGTAGTGAGATTGGTATACTTGAGAACAAAAAGTTATCATTAGTTTTTTAGTGCCCATTTTGTACTTGTGCCCCCTTAGTAAAGGTAATTTTATCTACTGAGATACCTTCATTTTTTCCTACACCCACTATCTCAATACATACATGCAAGAATCTCTGTTTCACACACAAACACAAAATATGAAGTTATCTTATGATCCCTGTTATTTTGTCAGTTTGCTTTGCAGAGTGACTGAGTATGGTCAGGGGATAAAAATGGTGAGTGGCCAATGATATTCCAGCGTATTAATTAACCCCTTAAATTGCCATTGATGTCTGTGTTTTCATATCTATTCTATAATACAGTATACAGACAGGGAACTGCTAGAAAAAAATTGGAGATGAATAAATTAATAAAAGAATAGCTAACATTTAAGTAGAAATTTTTGGGTTTGGAAAACCTTATGATTTTAAGAGTTAATATTAAAGATGTTTCTGACACTGACTTTTGACAAATTTGTATTAGAAACACAACACCTAACAACAGTCTAACATACAGCAGCTAGTTTTGCTTTCCAGAATTTAATTTTTTATATTAAAAAACTTAATAGATAATTTAATATTATGAGTGGGATATAAAACTAAAACCACAAGTATTCTTATAACAGCTAGCACTTTTTGATCTATCATGACAGAAATGCCAAAGCAAGAGAGATAATTTAAGAGATGTGTCTGCCCTCTAAAGACACATACAGTGTTTTAGTGGACTTTTAATTGCCTTTAAGTTAGCTAACTTCAGTCCTTGAAATAACCTAGCAACAGGCAAAGGGATCCTTGTGGGTTTCTTCACTTCAGATTTGCTGTCCTGGTTTCAAAGAAATCCCAAGGAATAAATAGAAGAGAAGATTATATGAATGGACCAATTCAGGAGTTCAAGGCTGGACTTTTTTGGCTCACGTAGAAAATTAGAAAAATAGTGCCTTAACATTTCCCTTATGGAAAACTGGAGGAGAAGGAATGTTCCTAACTCTAAAGATGCATCTGAAAAAAAGCTTTCCATTTTCTCTTTTGAAATGTGTTTGAAAGATTATACCAACATATCTGCATTGAAGATAAATAACAAAATGGGACTGAATATAGCCAATTTACCAACTTCACCGTCTGGGGAGAGGACCTTGCTCTGTTCATCATTTCTTTGTGCAGTCTTAACCTTATGAAAGTTTTGAATCATTCAACTCAGCTGGTCAGTGTGATAGTAGATTACAGAGGCAGCAATTCAAAACTTCAGGAGCATGATCCATCTTCACTTTCTCTTGAAGAGACATGCTGGAGTTATTTCAGTTCATTCAAATGGCAGAGAAACAGGGAAATCAAAGCAGTAACAGAAAGTAGCAGAGAAACAAAGCCTATGTCTGCTGGGCCTGATTCCCATACGTCAGCCCTTCCAAGTACAGGAGGTTAACGCTTCTTGCTCTTTACGTTTAAAGGCCAGATTTCCCACCCCACCCTGTAGACAAGACACAAAGGAGTCAGTAACACACAAGGTCTGCTCTTTCTTCTTCCGTGGGTTGCTCTCACATATGTCTCCTAATAGATATCACCTACTTCTGTGTTCTCTATCATACTTTAAAAAAATAACCCAACCCATATATTATCTGAGGCTCTTTTCTGAAATACACTCTGACCCCCACTGGCTGCTATTCCTTTTTCAACTGGGCTGCAGTCTTCTGTCAGCTATTGCTAATTGGTCCCTTAGTTGCAGCTAGAGAAATAATTGGTTTATACTGGCCTTTTTGAGCTGTGATAGGGTCTTTACATCTTATCTTATTCACAATACTCCTGAATACCCAGCACACTGAACGACTCAAAAAAGCAGAGCTTTAAAAATTCTAATACATTTGGCATTAAAAATTAGCCCTTAGAGTCTTTGGATTTGACTAAGATTGCCAGTCTTAACTTGCACATTCTGCAGCAGATATAGACAGAGATTATGCACAGTATCATTCAAATGGGTTCAGCGATCGAAGGATCTGCTGCTGTCTGACCTAGCAGAATGCAGTTAACTGGTTTCCCCATAGAAATATATATACACCCTTCCCTGTCACCCTGCCAAATGAGGTAACATATGTCTTTATAGTGGGCTGTGACCGCACCAAGTGAATACTTAAGGATCACAGTCAAAGCTCTGAAAAAAGACACTGATAGATTGTGTTTCAGAGAGGTGACATGATGTGTTGTTTGTGGAAAGAAAAAACTTGTGGCAACATGCCTGCTTCCTCAGGTCCTGGAGCACAGCCAGCTACATTGGTATTATGACACAAATGAGTCTGTGAAGTACATTTAATGGTGTATCAACTTGTTTCATTTACCTGATAGCAGCTTTTTATCATTCTTAAGAGTTTGCAATTTATTTTGTTTGCTTTTCATTTTTCTTTGTAGTGCATAAGCCATCCAAAATTTTTTGGCATGAATTTCAATGCTGTTTACATTATCAGACCAGCAAATGTATGAGGATATTGCACTTTATGGGATCATTTTGATTTGTTGTTTGTTCAGCTTCTCTTTTAACAGTATCCAGCAGTAGTGTTCTTTAATTGCCCATTTATTTTGTTCAAATACTAATCAACCATGCATCTGAAGTAACTGGATTTAGGCAAATGGAATTTTTTTTAATGAGTTTCAGCTATACACTTGCATTGCAACTTGCAAAGTGTGACTTTAATGATATTTAGTGTATTTTTTGGCATACTTCCAGTAAATTTCATGAAGCCATTTTAGTTCAGAAAATATTTTAGCAAAATAAAAGATGGGAATTAAAAACAATTGGACTGTTTTCTAAGCTCTCTTACAGTTCTCTCTGGGCACAAATACATAGAATCATAGAATCATAGAATAGTTAGGATTGGAAAGGACCTTAAGATCATCTAGTTCTAACCTTGCTGATGTGGGCAGGGACACCATACACTAAACACTAAACTCAGCCACAGAGTACATAGAATACACAGAGTACAATGAAAATGTAACTTCTGATGTGGAAGCAGCTTGTCTATGTTCAGCTCTCTGCATTACACCTGAACTATTAAGGCCAGCAGTGAATTTGACTTCTGGATGCACAGTGCCTTTTCTAGATTTAACCTGAGTACAGGCCATGGCTTCCAAGTGATTTGGATTTTATGTTTAGTTTTGGATTCATACGTCAACACATCCTATGTAAACTTAAACTTACTGTATTCTTAACTTGGAGCATGGAACAGAGGGAATGACAGTGGCTGGGGGCCCAGCTTCAGCATAGGATTGGTCTGGATCCTCTGCTTATGAGGCGTTGCAGCCTCTTGTTGTAGCTTATGACATAAGTATTCCCTCTCCCTCAATAAGCACTGTTTTGCTCAACCCAGAGCTGGTAAGGAAGGCTATGGCCAATATTACCTACCTCCTCTGATGAATCCACTCCTGCACTACACTTTAGCTCTATTTCTTAGTAAAGCAGTGGCTATATGGATGTAACATATATTGGTTGTACCAGTCTGACAAAACTGGGACACTGCAGAAGGACAAAGTAGAATAGCACAACATTACCTCATTTGGGTAAATTAATAGTTAACTGACTAGTTTCAAAGGATATCTAAAAAAGTAAAATTAATAGCTCATACTTCATTTATTCTTAAATATATATATATTTATTATTTTAATATAGCTTGACAAACCTCAAAAGTATTTAACATTATTTCTCAACTTTGTAGTAAGCATCCAAGCAGTAAGAGAGCTGGATTATTGAAAAGAGAACTTTATAATGAGATTTCTCAGAGGGGCACTTGATGAAAAGGCATATTAGCTATTGAGGGCTACAACAAACTGTAATGAGATTTAAAGACTTGTCTACCCATTCTTTCACAGCTACAGAAAGATCATGTCCTTGGAGAATTTACTATGAACTCAGGAATGCTACAACCAATTTAACAGTACAAGTGTATAAAAGGGAATATTTGTGTCCTCTGTTATGTTCCCTCCTATTTTTCAAGTATAAAGATTTTATGATTCACTGGCATGAGATATATTAATATTTTATCCTTGCCTTAGGATATTGATCTTAAACGTAAATTGCATCATCGGCACTATTCAGATCCTAAGTTATCAACAAGTCAGATTGATCTGCACTTGTTGTAGAGGTTCTTGTGAAGCTTACTTCAATTGATTCATTTTATTCAGCAAATGAATTGGAAAAGGACAAAATTTTAGATTTTGTGACCTATGAGTACAGAATGCTAAGCTCTCTATAGCTGACTGAAATATATTTTAAAGTGGATTTTGCTTGTTTGAGGTTTGCCTATCTGTTGTGCACAACTCCGTGCTGCTAAATTAGAAAACAATAATTACTGAGACCCTAAGAGAGAAGCTGGGAACATTAGTACAAGAACACTTTTTCAAGTTGTCTTTAATTCAGTGTAGCAGAACAACATAGTAAATAGACAAAGAAACCACTCTAAGCTGAACTGAAAGCTGAGAACTCCCTTGCAACAAATTAAATTAACCATTTAACACATAGTGCAACAAACTTCAATAAAGAAGGATCCAAAACATGAAAAGGATTGCAAACACACAGCTACATCAGTGTTATTTCTCTGTTATCATTGAAATAAAAAATGCTTTGCAGCAAAATGAGCTGCTGCTGAAGAGGATGAATTATTTTAGATGTTGATTCCATGTAAGCTAAAGTGAAGAAAATGGAGGTTTAACAAGCAAAAAAAATATCCAGTGAGAAAATGTTTAATTGTTCGTGCGCACCTCACTTCATGCTCGTTGAACTGAATTTCAGAAGGGGAATAAGGTGTCCTATGTCTTTAAATCCACCTGAACAATTTAATGTACTGTCTTTGGTGTTGAGATGTATTTAAATCAGTTTGTCTTTAACTTAAGGAAGGGTCACAGGGTCTTTCATTGTCCCCAACAGTACAATGATCTACATCACCCTAGGATGTGTCATCTTGGGAGTGTCAGCACAGTCAGCTAGAAGACAAACATTTTAGGATTTCAGTGGGTCTCTTGTGTTTGTGGGGTGATCAAGTCAGGTGGAAAGAAAGGAATCTGGCTAAGAATGATGTAATTCAAATAGATGCAATTACCATTGAAATAACATGTAATTAGCATATATGCAATAATATGTGACATTCTTTTTTTAGGTTATTATTAATGGCTTAATTATTCTCCTATATGACCTTAGCAGTAATATAGAATGACCTTTAGCCAAAGCCTCTAATAGCAGAAATGAAGAATATAATCAATCATCTATTTCAGGATTTTTACCTTCAGTTTTTACCTTCAGGTTTTGTGCAGCTTTTTTTTTCTTTTTCTTTTTTTTTTTTTTTTTTTTTAGTTTGAGCATGGGCTCTATGTCTCCTAAAGTAACTAATAGACTAATAGTGCTTTGCAGGCTTTGACACTGCATTACTTAAGCATACTTATTTTTAGAATGCAAGAATGAATTACATATTTCCATAGTTCAAAACACAAGCTGATGAATTTAAAAATTATATCTACCAAGAATAATGCCTCTCTCAAACCAGTCTTTTATGCAGGTGGTGTTATAGAATTTGTACCATATACTGGAGGATTAATTTGAAACATTTTTGCTCTCTTAAGTAAGCTCAGAAGATCATTGACTGCTGATTTAAAACAATATTTCTAAGTTTTATTCATAAGAGCATTCTCAATGCATGGGTGAAAATGTTAAAAAGGATTTCGAGAACCTTTTCCCCAAGATGTTAACTTTTTTTTTTTTTTTTTTTTTTTTTTAATTCCCCTGTCTGAATCATTGCAGACCAGCTGATTTGATTTAAAGCATATGAAAAAGCGGAAAGATCAGTAGATTGATTCTTTTTTTCTTTTTTCTTTTTCTTTTTTTTTTTTTTTTTAAAAGTCTGGGGTTAGAAAGAAGAGCTGTTCCTACCACTTTTCAACTATTTAGGATGCAATTATGAAGAGGAACTGTTCATACAAGATTTCAAGTGCAAGCAGACTCAGACCCTATTGTATGTCCCTTTTGGATTCGTATTTGGCTCATTATCATAATTTCAGATGAGGTTGTGGCTGAATCTTGCTCTGCTGGTTTTGTCATACTTCTAGGGGGATCCAGCTGTTAAAGTACACTGATAAGCACAAGTTGAACATCTTGTATTGAGGATGTTGACTCATAGATGCTATGTGCAGACAGGAAATGCACTTGATAAAACTTGAAGAAGAAAATTACTTCTTTCAAAATGATGGTATGAACATAAACAACTTGAATAGATCTTGAGTTAATGAAACCACTGATAAAATATGTCATTCCAGATATTTGAAACTAGTCCGTTCCCCCCTGTCTATGTGAGAACAGGAAACTCAAAGAAGTAGTAATGAAACACAGAGAGAGTAGATGGATATTCAATTTCTCCCTTCCTTTGTCATCTGAGTTGTCTGGTTTTATTCCAGCATGGGTATTTCTGTACGATGCAGCAATCTGTCATGTAAATAGACCTCTAAGTCACTTTGTGCCTGATACTTAGTGTTCTTCTGCATGATTACATAGTTTTTATAGAAGCATATTGGGATTTTTCTTTATATCCTTGAAAGTAATTTTATCAGGAGATGGAAATATACAACTCAACTGATACTTTGATTTCCATAGTTAAAGAAAAATAATAAACAAAGAGATCAAACCTTATCAAATTTTGAAATTGATTTTTACTTTTCTGATGGGTAAATATTGATGGACTTGTTTTATTGCTAGACATTTTTATCCAAACAGCAAATCTGTAGGATTTTAGTATCACTTGCCTGCTGATGTAGTAGCATTTTTAAAGCATTTGTTGAAATTTTTCATGCATTGATGGTAAGCAAACTTGCGAATTTAGTTTCTTCATACAAATTTTCAAGCATCTGGTGCACTGCCAATTTCAATAGAACTTTTACAGTCTACAGTCTGTAATATAAGTTCATGCCATCCAAATAATACATCACCAAGGTCAGTCTGATGCTAATTTGCCTGCAGAAGTTAAAGTGCAACCTCATAAAGTACTGAGAGTAGTTTAAATCCACAGACTATAACAGAAGAAGGTAAAAGAAGGATTTACAAGGTCACAGACTTATTTAGATCAAAATAGACCCTCAGATGAACAAACAAAGTGAAATCAAATTCACTACGAACTCAGAGCCAGGGAAAAGTTATATGAAGATCTAGGGAGTAAGAGGGAAGCTTAGGTGGCATAGTGTTGTTAGGACAGAGCTGAGCTCCTGCGATTTAGGGAACATCATTTACTTCAACTGAAGTGATACCAATGCTGAGGGGAAAAAGGGAGGAATGTGTGCTTGTGTATCACATTGGGAGCAGCCCAATATGAATTTGATAGCTAAGAAGTTAGGAATTTGTCATATTATATGGAAGAAAGGGTAAGAATTAAAACTCTTTAGCTCACCTTCTTAAATCTGTGGCTGGATGGGGAGGCACAACCATAAAATATAAAGTACAAATTGAAGTGCAAAATGCTTGAACCTATTCCAATTAATAAAAAAAAAAAAAAAAAAAAAAAAAATGCAAAAGAGAACTCTCAGGATTTAAATAACATGTATTTCCTGTACAAAAATAATTTACTAAAATATACTTGACATTAAAAAAATTCTGTCTTGATATTTCTGATAAAAAAAATTGTCATCCTTTTAATCAACAGAATTATGTTGAAATCTAATATACCTCCTTTTTACAGAGAAAAGATTAAACAGCACCCTTTAAAAATTCCTGGAATGATTTTCAAAGGATACATTCAACTCAGTTTACAGGACAGATTTTTTATTTTTTTTTTATTTTATTTTATTTTATTTTATTTTATTTTATTTTATTTTATTTTATTTTATTTTATTTTATTTTATTTTATTTTATTTTATTTTATTTTATTTTATTATTTTCTTTTTTTTTTTTTAACAGACTGTAGAACTACAGTATATATCTCTGTCTCTATGGTAGTCTTTCTAAACTCTTTTTCAATTTTGTGAAATGAAAAAGGTGTTCTGACCATATGATCCATCTGACCTGCTTTAAATAATGTGGACAAGTAGACAGGAGCACCAGATAAGCGATTTCTTAAACTGCCTTTAACAGAAGACACTTCATTTTGGGCAATTTCAGGTTGAGTGGATCTGATAAAGCATTCATAATACAGAGAGCACTGTGGGCTTTTAACAATGTTGCAAAATATGCATTAAATACTAGAAAGACAACACAAATATTCACCTAAATTATAGAGGAGAAAATTTCATCTGGTCTCTTTTTTTTTTATGTTTGATCAGCTTATGGAAATCAAATGGAAATTCTCCCTTTGACTTCACTGAACGTTAAATTAGACCCTAATGTGTTTCAAAAGATAACTGCAAAATCAAGCATGAAGTGTGCATGTGCAAATGTCCTTTCTTTTTATACAAAATCGGCAACTAATGAAATTTTGCATGAACCCAATAAAAGATGCAGCTGAAAATGTTGGCACATAGCACTTAGTTTGAGATTTTTTCTATGCAGCTGACATGAAAGAACTTTTCCCTGATATTTGTCCCAAGGAAGAAAAAGTAAAACCTAACAAAAAATAAGCAAAAGATACTATAAGGAAAAAATAAGCATTCAGAAGAAAATTAAAAATAGAAAAAAAAAAATATTTTTCCACAATGGTGTTCGTTAATGTCAATATTATCTCCAGTGAAAAGTCAGTTTTGGAACTTATTCTTATTTTTACAACTTTCTGGGCCTACTCTTACTGAACTTTGGCTATTATTTTGTTACATTACTGGTCATTGAAAAAAGAAAACATTGACATTTACATCTTCTGTCCTATATGCACACTCTTACTTCTGCATTTTTTGTTGCTCCAAATATGTTTCTCTTTTCTTACACAAAGCTCACTTACGTTAGTTTCTGTTTAGATTATAAATTATTTGTAATAGAAACTTTGCCTTATTGTTCTGGGTTAAACTGGCATAGAGTTAATTTTCTTCTTAGTAAACTCAGATGGTGATATGTTTTGAATTTGTAATTAAAGCAGTGTTGATAACACACCCTAATTTTAACTGTTACTGAGCAGTGCTTACGCAGCAAAGGCTTTTTGTGCTCCTCTGACTCTCCCCAACCAGTAAGTGGGCTGGGCGTGCACAAGAAATGGGGAGGGGACACGCCAGAACAGCTGACCCAAATGACCCAAGGATTATTCCATACCATAAGGTGTCATACTTAGCAATAGAAGCTGAGGAGGATGGAGGAAGGGGGAATGTTTGGAGTGATGGCCTTTGTCTTCCCAAATAACCATTATATGTGATGGAGCCCTGCCTTCCTGGGGCTGGATAAACAGCTGTCTGATGATGGGAAGTAGTGAATGAATTCCTTGGCTTGCTTTGCTTGTGTGTGCAGCTTTTTACTTTGCCTACTAAACTGTCTTTATCTTAACCCTCAAGCTTTCTCACTTTAGTCTTTCCAATTCTTTCCCCCATCACACTGGGTGTAATGTAGCAAGTAGGCTGTGTGGTGCTGAACTGCCTCCCAGGGTTAACACACACCCCTTGTGTATTTTAATGGTCTTATCAGATCATTGAAATTTGAATACACTTTGGTTTGTCAATAAAATTTAAATAATCACCAATAGCTCCAAGAGCAAATCTGAGACTGGCTGTATGTGTTCATACATTATTTTCTGGAAGGTGCTTGTGTTTATTAATGCATTTCAAAGAATGCGATGAACTCTTGGTTGTTTTACAGAATTAGAGGTTGTAGACCCTGGAGAAAAGTAGAATGATCCTCTAACCTGGTCTGCTATACAACACAGTGTATTGGAGTATCCTTGTAAGTCATCGTTCTACGGCAGAACAATGCTGCAGAATCCAACAATAAGAAGAGCTAGTGAACTCTCCATAGTTCTTGTTCCGATCACTAATGACAGCAGGTGTTAAATATTGTTTCTTTCTTTTCCTAGACAGATTTCATCAAGTTTCATCTACTACATTTTGCCAATTTGACGAGTCCATTACCAAGGTTTTTGTAAGGATTTGTACTGGCTGACAAACATATTTTGCAGGCTAGAATACAAAGCCTAAACACTATTATAAAGGCGAAGGTTGGTATTGATAGTGATGTATTTGCCATTCAAGTTGAAAAGCATGAGTTCTCTCTCAGCTCTCAACCGTAGAGGTGTAACTGATGAACAGGTCGAAACCACACACATTTTCTGAAACCTGAAGCAAAAATGACTAAGGCAGTTTCACTTAAAAAAGAACATAAAGAATTTTCTTATAGGTCAAACCTGTGGTCTGTCTAGCTCAGCAATGTGTCTCCAGCAGTGGCTATACAAGATTTAGTTCAGGCGTACTGCAAAATCTACCCACTTTTTGTCAAATGGATCCAGTATCTAGAATCGCTGTATTAGGATATGAGAGGATACCCTCTCACCTTTTCCTCTTACTATCCGCTTTTAGATCAATGAGTTTGCCTATGAAGATGCAATTTTTATAGGATATAAGTTGATATTATGTATCTACTTTTAGACCTAAGAGTCCACTCACAGTTTATGAATTTCACTAATCTTATTTTGAAGCTTCTAAAGTTATCAGTATTCACAAAATCTGGCTTGATACCCACAGCACCTGATTCCAGTTCACTGTCTCTGTGTAATGTATTTAACCCATTTAAACTAATTTCCTAATAGTTCTTGTGTGTTTCCTTTTCTTCTAATATTGCGTGATTCAGTGGACAGCAGCTCTACATGCAGCTTAAACATCAGATTCTTACTTTTAAAACCTTTCTCAGAGTCATAGAATCATAGAATAGTAAGGGTTGGACAGGACCTCAAGATCATCGAGTTCCAACCCCCCTGCCATGGGCAGGGACACCTCCCACTAAACCATGCCATCCAAGGCTATGTCCAACCCCACCTTGAACGCTGCCAGGGATGAAGCATCCACAACCTCCCTGGGCAACCCATTCCAGGGCCTCACCACCCTCACAGTAAAGAATTTCTTCCTCATATCCAGTCTAAACACCCTTTTAGTCCTCTTCTCTCCTTCCCACATCTTAGTTTCCTTTCTCTTATTTCTTGTGATCCTGTCACATCTTGAGATGTGGTCACCAGAAGTACACAAGCATAGAATCATAGAATCATAGCACAGTTTGGGTTGGAAGGGACATTAAAGATCATCTAGTTCTAGCCCCCTTGCCAAGTGGCCCTCCTCTAGACCCTTTCCAGCAGGTCCATATCTTTCTTGTACTGAGGATTTGAGAGCTGGATTCAGTATTCCAGGGGGAATCTCACCAGGACAAAGTAGAGGAAAGAATCAACTCCCTATTCAAGATGGTGAATCATCAAGTTTTCAGACAGCAGCAAAATGATGACCTCTGCCTTGCTCATACTGTTCGTCCTGCTGAGTACTTTTTATTGGGTTTATTTTTAGCTGCTGCTGCACTTTAAGATGATGATGATGAACCTTTGAAATCAATGATGACCTCAAGATCTCTTTCTTGCATTGTAACTGGCAGTTCAAAGTGCAGTTTTACATATGCATGACATATATAATTTTTACATGGATTATCTTACCTTTATTCCCTCTGGACCTCATCTGCTACCTTTTTGACCATTCAGTTATTTTTATGAAGTCTTTCTGGAGTTCCTCAACCTAGGCATGACCTCTGAATACTTAAAAGACCTTAGTATAATCCTAAAATTCAGATATTTGCTGTTTGTTCCCTTTTTCAGTTCATTGATAGAAAGGTGTATAGAACTGGCCTCAAAAACTGTCTTCATATGACTGACTGATGACTTTCCCATCCTAAAAAACATCCATGGAAAACTACCTTATGCTTTCTGGCCTTTCACCACATATCAGTCTATAAAAAGGACTTTCTTCCAAGAGCTTGTATTTCTTGAGTGGACTTCTTTTTTCTTTCTAATCCTTAGCTGCAGGATACCCTTCGTTCATGTGTTCACTGACATCCTCATAACTCCAGCGCTGATGAGGTCCTTTACCGATGTTGTGATGACTCTTTCCCAAAAGATGTGTCTATGCATTCTATTCATTTGCTCAGTGGTCTTACCCTTTATTACTGAGTTCATCATCTCACCAGGGATGTAAGCCAGTCTCATGGGCCTCTGATCCCTGTGAGGATCTCCTTTGAGATCTCTTTTTTAGACCTGAGTTACATGCTGGCACAAAAGTAATTTATAATATTCAACTATGGGATCTTTTTCCAGGCGATAAACAATTTCTTGGTCTTCCTTTTGAGTCATGTACTTTGAGAGTGATTTTTACTTTTGATACCCTAGCTGCAACTTCTTTTGTGCTTTGACCTACATGGTTGGCCACACTGCCATATAGAAAGATAGCATTCTGCTCACTATCAAACTCCATTCTTAATTTTTTTCAGGATCATTTTTCAGAGCCACTGCAATTCCCATCCTGCAAACATTTTAACCCAAATAACAATCTTCACTTTTTGCCATACCTTTGTACTTCAGTCTGATTTAGGTAATTTCGTAGTTATAATTTCAGTGTATAAAAACACTAACATTAGTACACAAGTGATTTTTATCTGCTTATTTCATTATTTAATATGCTTTAGATGTTGAGAGGCCATGCAAATATGTACTATGAAAAAACTCCAAATATGTAAGATGAACAAAAAAGAGAGATTGTTTAAAACTGCTACTACAGGAAAAAGTAGTGTTTCATATTATTTTTTATTGTTTTGTGAGAAATGGTGTTAACTTTCATATCTGTTTGAGCAATATAAAAAAAATTATTGGTAAAGCCTCAACACTGGGAAAAAAAATATTGGTATTGTTTTTTATTCCTTAATGTTTGAATTTTGTGTCTATTTTGTCAAAGATTTATCCACTGATGCAGAATTAGTTCTATGGATTACAGTCAGGCTAAATATTGGCAGACATAAACAGACATGAACAGAAAGGAGTTAAAGAACACTAAGAATTGAAGAAATCTCTATTTGGATGTTTGGCTTTTCTTTCATATGCCTTTAACTCAACTTATGCTTATTGCATGTATATATTAAATATGATACATACGACAAATTCTTGTAACAGGTTTCCCAGCGTGGTTTAAAATGTGTTTAGAAAGACTGATTCTCAGGATGACTCTTCAGATTTCTAAAGTAATTGCTTCAGAATTTAAAAACATTTATATAATCTAATTTGTTTCATTCCTGTTAAATTATGAAGCATATAGAAAATTAGTGTAGTTCAAGGGAAATGACACAGATTCTTTACTTCCTGTAAAAGAAGTACAAACATAAGCTGCATGAGCAATATTACAGATGAAAGGGTTGAATGCAGAAGTGAGTGAGCAGAAGAGATTTCCAAATTGCAGATCTTGAATGGTCTTATTTAAATTTGTAGAAGGAAGCTCTAAAAGCTGCCCAGTGTTGTGAGAAATGAGAGGGACCCATAGCTTGTTCTTGCTTGCCAACTATTTCGTTCTACTCATACCATTTTTCAACACCAGCACAGTAAATTCTCCATCTCATTTTCTTGAAAGGCAGAACAAATCAATCCAATTTTCATCGCAATTCCTGCTACTGCTGGAAGAATTTCTGACATAATATATATAATTCATCAAAATTTAACTCCTGAATTTCCTTAAGTTTCGCATGTTCCTTCTAATGATTCACTTGCAAGTCCACATTTCAAAGTGTCAAAATAAATACAAGAAATAGCGCTATAATTTCATTCACAGGAGTAGCCACTTTATGAATGGGGATTGAAATAATGAAATTGCAATCCTAAACTAGTCTCATTTGTCAGAGAACAGGTTAGTTAAATATCTGTGAAGAACAATATAGGCATAGGTGGGTTTGCTTTGAAGAGGATGAACAAGATTATCTCTTGAAATTCCTTTCAGAGCCATCCTCTCTGAAAATTTCTTTTAAAGTTATGCTACCTCTACATTTCACCAGTTTATTTTTGACTTTCCTGCATCTAGGGAATCCTATACGATAAATCTGCAGTGGTTCCAAACTTGCTACAAAAAAGAAATGAATCATCTGAAAAAAGTTGAAAAGTTTTCTCTGTTTTCCATGTAATGATGTCAAATTTCAATCTTTCACATAGATAACTTATAAAGGGTAAAAAGAGAGATGGGAGGGAGAAAAAAAAATAAAAAAATCAAGCAGCTGCTTAGTGGGAAGTTTTATCGCAACTCTGGTGGGTAGGGCAAAAATAATTGCTTCACTTTTTATTTAAAGTTACTACTTGTTGCTTTAGTAGTCAGGATGACTGTACATTGTGAATCTGATGTAGTTCAGTCCATGTATACAGTATGGGAAAAAGGATTTAATTTACATACATTTATCCAACAAGGCATTCAGTGATCTAATTTGTCTGCATTTCGAATACTAAAGCACTTCCTCACAACTGAAAGTGACTTTTAAGAACTTTCCTCCCTTTGCATAGATGATACTCTCTCTCATATGCAAATGAAATGCTGTAATTAATCAGTTTCTTAAAATATGCTAATATGAGTAATTTTCACCCATGCAAATTGAATGGCGTGCAATATTTTCCATACTGTAAATATTATTTTTGTAACAAGGGTAATTGCTATTGGAAATCAGAGACTACATCAGTTTTGATATTTTCTCAATAAAAAGGCTCCTGCTGTTAATGTAATATTAAAGACAAAGACTAAACATTTATTTGAACCCAAGAGGCTCAAATCAGTTCTGTTTTGTGATTATAATAACACATTTGGGTAGTCCTTTTTAACATCATTAATCAATGATTCAATTCTTTCCTGTTTCCTATGAATGCTAAAAATGAAGCTTTTTCTATTCTCTGGGGTTTCAAGATTGCAATTAATTATAAAGGGAAAGCAGATCAAAGAGAAGAAAAAAAAACAACCCTCCATTGTTTTTGTATATGTGGGTTTTTTTTCAAATATTTTTTTGCTGAGCTGTGTACTGGTACTTACTTTAAACTTTTTGGTAATTATCAAGTATTCATTAAATTTTCATAAGTACTGAAAGTTCAAGGAATTTAAGATTAATGCTTATTTGTCTGAAACATATATTAAAACTATTGATTGGCAATATTCTTTTCTTTAGAAAAACAGAATAATGAAAACTCACAGAAGTAACACAGAGTATATAGAAAAATGGAAAAACAATATTAAAGTTTAGAATTTTCTAAACCAATCTTTTTTCTTTGTCTTTTCTACTCTGTATGTCTGCTACATTTTCATACTTTCAACCCTCTGCCTTCTCTGGTTTCCTAAGTTCGAAATCACTTTTTATTCAGAACGCATAATTGCAATATAACATATAAAAACATATTCTGTAACTTCTCTGAAGTAGTAGTTTTGCTCTGTGCTTTCTAAGCCTTTTTCCTAATTCTTCACCATTCTTAATATTTTCTGGTCTGTAACTTCTGCTTAACTTAAACTAATTGGATATTAACATAATTTATTTCATTACTGATTTTTGTTTCCAATAACTTAGACTTAAAACATTATGTATCATGCAGGACAAATCAGAATTTGAAATGAGATAATTTCTTCAAAATTAAAAGTACAAAAAAAGGAAAGAATTTAATTCTAAACTAATGTAGTTCAATTTAAAAGGATAGTCTGCTTCATTTTCCTCATTACATAGAAGAGGTAATTCAGAAGTCTGTAATCTTCTAGCCGGCACTTTTCTAATGATAGTGAACCAGACTTTGTCATCCTTACTTAGACATGATTAAAATGCTCTGCTACAAATACTCTCAAAAATTCATGAAGGTAGCTAACACTGAAAGTTAACGAGGATGACACAACTGGGATACTTCAAATTTTTTTGCATAGAAAGAGAAAAATTGGTGAAAAAAATCACATATTAAGAATAGGGTGAATGCCAAAAAAAAAACCCTAAACAAAGATAATTTTCTTTTGAATGAGAAATGTTAATTTTCTGCATTTTTAGCCAAGTATATTAAGAAATTGGAGTGCTTATAGCCAAGTGACTCTCACTGAGATCATGACTTGACGTGATAGTGTCCAGCACACTGTGTTTGATTTAAAACAAGGGTGAAATCTCTGTGTTCAAGCTACAACAGACAAAGGCCACTTCAAGTTAAGGTGAAAATCAATATGCCTCTTTACCCTAAAATGCAGCCACACTAATTCACAATCTGGATCTTTGAGATGCGCTCTCTCTACCATTTTGGGTCATTTTCAAAGATGAAGATGACTGAAAGAAATCCTAATGCCATCTTTTTCTTTTCTTTTTATTTAATTTTTTACCCCAACATATAGACATATATCAAGATAGTTATATGGGTACGACTGTGTGTATGACTACTGAATTTAAATCGAAGGCATCGCTGTGGAAAAGGTTTAAGATAAAACATTGCTATAAAAAAACACCTCAAAGTGTCTACAAAATAAAGTGTCAGTAAAGATTAACCAGTTGAAGATTAACCAGCTATTATCTTCCACAACCAGACATAGTTTGTTTTATTTATAATACTAATAAATAAATAAACCAATAAATAATTGAATAAATAGAAACTTGAAACAGAAAACTTTTCCAGCGTAAAATTAACAGGATTTTTATTTTTTTGAGGCTGACAAATTCTTTGATAGAAAGGCCATCAAAAAGACATCTTTATATAATCCATGACATGAGCCCATACCCCCCCCCCCCCCCCCCCCCAAATCCCCTTTCTCTATATTTTATGGTTTATTTCTATGGTTAAAATAGAGCAGTGGTCTAGTCAAATTACAAGTGCTAGATCATGTTGATCGTATCTGAATAGAGGTTGGTTGTATCCAAATCGGTGTTTATATAAGTTTACTTGAAGAAATAATAGTAATGAGACTTGATGCCTGTTACAGTACTTTGAGGAAGATCAAAACGACCATGCAGCTAAAATGTGGCTTAAGGAGGATTTAGATAAGCAAGACTAAGAGAATGATTTATAGAACTCTATGCTCCACTGCTGGACCCATTTAAGTATCTATTATGATACTTAAACTGGATCATGCCTAGGATTAACACTGTTCTGGATAAACTGACCGTGTAAACACCTATCTCTTTCAGTTGTTTAGGTTGTAGTATCCAAGCACTCTTCTAAATCCATGAATATTCTTGTATCACAGTTTCAAAAGCAAAGAATTTAAACAGTCCATGAAAAAGAAGCTATATTTTGCTGGACTACTTTACAGGTACCTTTAAACATTAAACTGCAGCATCAAATTCCTCCGTATTTGCTATTGTTCTGGTGTCAATCTTATATACCTTAGTACACGACAACTCAGATTCCTTTCCTTGGATATTTTGCTTCCCCTTAGGACATTCTCTCCAAAATCAGGAGCAACAGTTTCAATTGAAGAACACTGAGAATTGCTTATGGTTTGTCTCCATCTCAGTTTTTCTTCAGGTTTTGAATTAAATCTCTGGAGCACAGGTGTGTTTACCTCACTAGCAAGAATTATTTCACAGATATCCAAAGTATTGCTTGGGAGAACACAACAGTATCATGCCAAAAGGTGAGATACACTTGAATGATATAAAGGGTCTTTTTGGCTCTTAATACCACAGGATCATTGTTATTTGGATTGCACTAGAATTTACATAATCTTGTTTGGCATTTTATGCTTATGTAGATACTTATTAAACATAAAAGCCATGTTAAAAGCTTTAGAGTGTTTGACTGTGCAATATAATATTGTGAAATATTATTGTGAAGGTTGCTTGCACTTTTTGACCTTTGTTTATACATTAGAGCATAGCTTTCCTCTAGGCTCAGTCTCATTTATTGCACAGCTAATGAACAGATATTGATGTGGTCCCATGTTATCTTTACTACACTGAAGACAGAAATGATAATTTTCACTATTGCCCACAGGTTTTCTGTAGCAGTCCTTACTAGAATATGCAAGTGCTTCACAGACACAGATTCATTTATTTATTTATTTTCACCCAGCAGCCTTAGAAGATGAAGACTTGTAATTCTTCTTTGACTTATGGGGAATTTGGACACAGAGGCATGAGAGACAGAAGCATCGATTGTTTTTAGATGCCAGTTTTGAATATCTAGATCTGATATAAGCCAGCATATGTTGTATCATATGGCACTCTATTTAAATATAGCATAGCTCCAATAATTACTATTGTAGCTGAAAATATTAAAATGAAAAATTACAGCTTTTAACTAAAAATATGTGAAATGAGGAACATAAAATTAATGGTCGCCATGTGAAAAGTTTAGGTAGAATGATTTTTCCATTATGTAGCTAGAACACAATTCCCCAAATTTTGTTACCAGCTTTGTAACTATATACAAAGCTAAAAAGCTTTCTTAACTAAAAAATGCGTTCCTTTTAATATGCTAAATTCACAGACTTTTATTTGACTACCTTTCTACAGAAAGTAATGTTTTTTATAGCTATATGGGTATAAATATTATTTCAGAAGATCCTTCTCCTTATTTAGAAATGTACTTGCAGAAAGATTTCTTGCTAATGTCAACAATCCTTTCTACTTCCATGTCATTCTTTTCCTGGTATTTGTGATTTTGTTATAAACTTAAACAGTTCTTCCACATACATGTTTAATAAATGGGGTTTAATTTAAATTTCTTACATAATGGTTTCTTCTTTCTGAATGTTAACCTTTCTCTGTACTTTCTGTCTTTTCTCTACAATTAAGCAGTTCATACTTAAACTAAAACTCCTGTTTTCTTGCTTTCTCTGTTTTTTTTTTCACCTTTGCTGACTTTCAAGATTCTTTTTTAAAACAGCTTTTCTAAAATCTATTTTTATTTTGTCTTTATTTTCCTCCCATTTTTAATGTCATGAATTCCTTTCACTTTATTATTTTTTTTCAGGCAAATTCCCTTCTCATGGCCATTGTTGACCAGTTGACCAGTTGTTGACCCGTTTGCCCTGATGGAAATGGCAATTACCTCACGTTTAGATATTTTTTTTTTCTCTATATTCTGTATCAAAAATTACCTGGAAGAAATTCTTTGTTTGCAAGAAAGCAATTGGCTAGGGAGAGTTCCTCGTAACTCCTTTCTATTTCTGTTTTTTCTCCCTTGGTCACTTTGAGTTTCCTCTGTTTAAAATGTTAGGTATACTAACTTTTTTACCAGAATGAAACTCAGGCAGAGAGTGCATTTTAAATGACTTGGGATTTATTTCGTAGTGATCCTAATGAGAAGGTTGAGGCAAATTCAGCTCAAAGCTCTGTGTAACTTGGGTATCATCACAAGTTTTCTATTTCTCTATAATATGGCCTGAGAGAAATCATACTTGGGTATCATCACAAGTTTTCTGTTTCTCTATAATATAGCCTGAGAGAAATTATAGAAGCACTTTGATATATAAGGCAACATTTCTTTTCCTTCTTCCCTTCAGGAAGAGGACATATTCAGCATGTTTGCTAGTGAGATGGAAGGATATCTAGGTAAACAGAAAAGCATAAGGAGAGAAGGTTAATAGAAAAGCATAAGGAAAGAAGATGCATTTTATAAGCACAAAGTTAGTATAATACCAAGTAAACAGACAACTAAAAGGGAACTAGTTTATATTTAATAGCTGTGTCTTTCCCAGGACACATCTGATTTAAAAGTCAGAGGGATTTGGCTTCATTAAAAAGCCAGAACTCTCTCCTTCCACTTTTTTTTAGGTATGGTTCCTAAAAGGCAGTAAGAATATCCTGTGTGATCCCCATTCCCGTTGATTTCTGAAGAGGCATTTGGAACTTTGAAGGAAAAGGCCAATAATTAGCAAACCACAGACTTAATTTCACCTAATCAGTTGTCCTTTTTCTTGTTCTGCAGATGCTTGGTTTTTATCAGACTATAAATTCTTCAGAAGGGAGAATGTGGCTTAGCTCTCATGTCACTTTGGAGAATACACAAATCACATATATATATATATGTGATTATTATTTATTACCACAGAAAACATTTGCAATCATAATTCCATGTGACTTATTTACCCTTGCTAAACTGTAAGGAAAATGCATAATTTTATTTGGAAGATTATACTTGAGGTTGAATTTGAGATACTGCAAAAGGTGCTGGATACTTGTCTCCATGTAAATATTCTAAACTGGATCTCCCACAGCCTGAGAGAGGCTCTAAAGACAGCTATCATTGCACAAGCCTTGAGAAAAGGGCTGTTTTCAGAAAAATTCCCTTTTCCAAGATAAAGTTTAGACAGCTGCAGCACCATGTATTGTGTCATGAGTCAGGATATTTTAATAAAAACTCAGTGTTGTAATAATAATAACTTGCAAACCAGAACTTCTCATGGCTGACTTAGTTCTGCTAATGCCAAAGCTTTGCTGCTGACTACTGGAAGAGTAATCAAGTTATGTTGAGAATATCTCAAAGTACTGGTAAGTGAAGTACTGGAAGGAATCTTTTCCCAGTGATGAAAGTAGTATACATAATAGTGGCACAAATCCGAATATGAAGTAGCATTGAACAAAATGTAAAATTGGAATTAAAGAATCATGGAAATAGGGAAGTGATTTAGGCATCTAAAAAATTGCCTAAATCATGTCTAAATCATCTAAATCATGCCTAAATCATCTAAAAATATCTAAACAAAAAATAGTTATGCCTAAACCTCTGACTTTCAGCTATTAACCTCCTAAACCTCAACTTTTAAGCTATTAAATTAGCTAAAGTTTTTGAAAGATGAATACTCTATATACCAGGATAAGGAATTGTGTTATTCATGCATTTCTCCCTTAGGCTGACAGTTATTAATTACCTGAATGACCAGCAGACTCCAGAGAAACTTAGGTAGTATCTTCATATAACACATATTTTACATGGTGGTTAGGGTTCTGGGAAGATGGAAGAGACAAGATTTTAAACTGGACATTCCCAAGGCTGAATGAAAGCTTTGACCACTGAATCTCATGAGACCCCACTTGGAGTACGTTGTGCAGTTCTGCTGTTCCCAGCATAAAAACAGTGTGGAGCTGTTGGAACGAGTCCAGAGGAGGGCCACGAGAATGGCAAGGGGACTGGAGCACCTCCTGTATGAAGACAGGCTGAGAAAGTTGGGGCCGTTCAGCCTGGAGAAGAGAAGGCTGTGTGGAGACCTCATAGCAGCCTTTCAATATCTGAAGGGGGCTTACAAGGATGCTAGAGAGTGACTCTTCATTAGGGACTGTAGTGATAGGACAAGGGATAATGGTTATAAATTTATACTGGGGAAGTTTAGATTGAATGTAAGGAAGAACTTTACTGTGAGGGCGGTGAGGCACTGGAACAGGTTGCCTAAGGAAATTGTGAATGGCAGTGTTCAAGGCCAGGTTGGACAGAACCTTGGGCAAAATTATAGAATCATAGAATATAGATTCTATATAAAATATATGAAATTATATATATAAAATTATAGAATATAGATTCTATATAAAATTATATATATAAAATTACAGAAATCATAGAATTCTCACACCTCACACTAAACCATGTCACCCAAGGCTCTGTCCAACCTGGCCTTGGGCACCGCCAGGGATGGAGCATTCACAACTTCCCTGGACAACCCATTGTCTAGTGTAAGGTGTCCCTGCCCATGGCAGGGGTTTGGAACTAAATGACCTTAAGGTACTTTCCAACCTTAACCATTCTATGATTCTATGATTCGAATTACTGTGCTAAGTGCACAGAAAGAGGCTGATTCTTAAAATGAACCTCAGATCTTCTTTGAAGATGAAAGATCCGCAGTGTGACTTAGAAGTCTGATTTTCTCCTTGGATTTGAGATTTATTGGAAATAAGGCCAGTTAGATTGAGTGGACATAGAAAATCCATATAAATTACCTTCAGGAATAGGAGATCATTTAGGTGGAGGGCAGCCACAGCGGGGTTGAACCAGAAGTGGTTCTTCTGCCCTCCCCATCGTATGACCCACAGTGCATGCACTGCACACAGCAGAGTTAAAAAGGCAGGGCCATAAAGGCCTCTTGGTTTCTGCCTGTGAATTTACTTCTGAAAAAGCTGATGGAGGTGACTTTAAAAGGGAGGAATTTTCTGAAGGAGCAATGACTTTTGCAAGCTTGTGTAGTTTGCAGTGCAGGGTTTGTAAAGCCATTAAAGAAATAGAGCTACTCTAATGGAAAATGATAAAGAAATGGATTTCAGTTGGGCTTGCACTTCAGAAAGAGGAAATTCTGGCTACTACCCAGAAATCATGCTAGAGAGATTTCAAGCCAAAGAAATGTAAAAGGAAAAGTTAAATTTAAAAAAGATAATATATTCTCTGACTGCTAAGAACAACTTGCATTTTGCAGCCAGCCATTCCCCAGTTCATCTCTGTATATTCGTATTTTCCTTTTATGTTTCTCACCACTTTCCATGTCTATAAAATAATTAGTTACTCATATCTTGCACAGCTTAAGTATATTAAAATCAGGGATTTGTATGTGGAAGTGCATTATAATTATCACTACTAATGGAGCTACAGCTTTAAGTAAGGAATGTGTACTCAGACACATCAAGTATTCACTATGAAAGCAATTAAAGAGTTTGATGTTCACAGTTAGGTATTAATATTAATATCAAGACCTTATCCAAATCGTTTAGGGGTGGTTATGAAGGCCTCTGGGAGTGAGACAAACATAGAAAGCAGTGATATGACTATAGCTATATGAAAAAATAATAGAAGCAGCTACTCCTGGAGCATCCTCAATAGGGAAGGATGGTCCTCAGAACCTAAATGAATGTGACTATAAGTGGCAGCTTTAAGTTTGATTTGCCTGCTGTAAAATATTTTACATTAGTAAGTGTCTAGAGTCTTTGCTCTTAAATGTATTTTTATCACTTGTCTCCAAATCCCTTTATGGATAGTACAATTAACAGCATACATGAAACAAAATTGCAAGACAATAATTTGCAGACCATTATGATCTCAGAACTGGAACTGCAATTCCCATCTTCCATTGCTGACACTGACTTACTGCCAGCTGTAGGGTGAGCCATTTAACCACTGACTTGCTTTTCCCAGCTCTAAAATTAATGGGAAAGTTCTAATGTGTTTCAAGGTATATTTGGAGGGTTAATCACTAATGCTTGTAAAGTTTTCTGAATGTTGTATCAATAAGATCTGAACTTAATTTGCTGAAATTTTGTTTGGGCTGAATAGCAATCTACAGACACTTCATTTACTATGCAGTCTAAAAGTATAAAAAATGAATTAAAAATATAAAAATATTCGAATTAAAAATCATGATCTCTGAAGGATGACAAGAAATCACCTGTGTCATAAGGCTCTGTGACAGCCCTCACTTTTCCAGTGCTGCAGGAGATTTGTTTTCAGATTGCTGTTTCTTCATTTCTAGATGACCCCACAGGAGTGATTTTGGCTTGGGGATAGAGTAAATCTTTTCAGTGCATCCTTTTCTATTCTGATTGCCTTACTGGAATCAATTTAGTATTTTGACATTCAGCATATATCTTATGTCTTTCTTTACTGCATGAATGTTGACTGCATATGCGAAAAAGTACAAATGCATTGCTGAAGGATGTATGCAAGCCAGTGGTTTTGGGGGAACAGTGTAATGGAGAGAGGCATGACATTCCCATAGCAACAGTGGCAAAGTTTTTTATGCTGACTTTGAGTAGAAAATTACAATGATTTAAAGGACAGGAGAAATAAGCTGTATGTGATTCCAAAAGAATTTCTTACCTTGCCAGAAACAAGTCAATTTAAGGTCAGTGTCAAACCCCAGTGGCTGAATAACATTACTAAAGAGCTGAAGGAAGACATTTACTGCTTACATCAGTTAGGTATATTGCCCTGCAAATTAAAAGTCACAATTTATGCCAGTTTTTCGACATAATATTAACCGTCTCTTGTCACTCCACAAATGCTATAGGGTTTTTAAACAAAATGCCTGTCTTTCTTAACAGTCTTAATATCAAGCCTGACATGTTCCATTTTTGGCTGTCTTAAAGATACATTAATACAATTTGGTAGTGTATACTAAAATACAGACTTATTCCTATGTTTTAGATCTTACATAGCATCATCCATCTATTAAATTTTACTGCTAGAGACCAATTTTTTAATAAGACACATATTTGTGTAGGTTTAGGTTTAGTTTTTCTATCAAAATATTAGCTGGTTGTAATTTTCTAAACCAGTCATTTCATGCAGTGCACCATTAATTAAGGTTAACTAAGGGCTCATGGGCCCTTGTCCTCATGGAGGACTTTCAACCATCCTGATATCTGTTGGACGGATGGTATGGCCTGGCACAAGCAGTCCAGGAGGTTCCTTGATTGAGTGGAAGACCGCTTCCTCTTGCAAATAATAGAAAAGCCGACAAGGAGAGGTGCCGTGCTCGACCTCGTCCTCACCAGCCGGGAAGGGCTGATTGGGAATTTGATGTTCCAAGGCACCCTTGGCTGTAGCAATCATGAGATGGTCAAATTCAAAATCCTTAGGACAGTGAGAAGGGCACACAGCGAGCTCACTGCCCTGGAGTTCAAGAGAGCAGACTTTGGCCTCTTCAGGAACCTGCTTAGTAAGGTTCCGTGGGATATAGCCCTAGAGGGCAGGGGTGACCAGGCTGTTGGTTGGTACTCAAGGATCACCTACTACAAGCTCAGGTGTGTTTCATCCCAACAAGAAGGAAATGGGGTAAGAAGGCCAGGAGGCCTATATGGATGGATAAGGAGTTCCTGAGAAAACTCAGAAGGAAAAAAGAGGCTTATAAAAGGTGGAAGAAAAAGAGGCAGCCTGGGAAGAATACAAGTACACTGTCGAGGAAGCTAGGGCCCGGTTAGAATTGAGTCTGGGCAGGGATGTGAAAAGTTAACAGGAAGGGCTTCTAAGAGTATGTAGCAAACAAAGACAGATTAGGGACAATGTGGGCCCTCTCTGGAAGCTATCAGGAGAGCTGGCTACTCTGGATTTAGAGAAGGTTGAGGTTCCTAATGGCTTCTTTGCCTTGGTCTTCACTGGCAAGTTCTCTTTCTGATCATACCCCCGAAGTCTTGGAAGGAAGATGCAGGGACTGTGAGAACTAAGACCCTAGGCCCACTGTAGGAGAGGATTAGGTCTGAAACCATCTTAAGAACCTGAACATACACAAGTCCATGGGACCTGATGAAATCATAGAATCATAGAATCATAGAATAGTAAGGGTTGGAAAGGACCTCAAGATCATCGAGTTCCAACCCCCCTGCCATGGGCAGGGACACCTCCCACTAAACCATGCCATCCAAGGCTATGTCCAGCCCCATCTTGAACGCCGCCAGGGATGAAGCATTCACAACCTCCCTGGGCAACCCATTCCAGGGCCCCACCACCCTCACAGTAAAGAATTTCTTCCTCAGATCCAATCTAAACCTCCCCTGTTTAAATTTAAACCTATTACCCCTTGTCCTCTCACCACAGTCCCTAATGAAGAGTCCCTCCCCAGCATCCCTATAGGCCCCCTTCAGGTATTGGAAGGCTGCTATGAGGTCTCCACGCAGCCTTCTCTTCTGCAGACTGAGCAGCCCCAATTTTCTCAGCCTATCTTCATACGAGAGGTGCTCCGGTCCCCTGATCATCCTCGTGGCCCTCCTCTGCACTTGTTCCAACAGTTCCATGTCCTTTTTATGTTGAGGACACCAGAACTGCACACAATACTCCAAGTGAGGTCTCACGAGAGCAGAGTAAAGGGGCAGGAGCACCTCCCTCGACCTGCTGGTCACACTCCTTTTGATGCAGTCCAGGATACGGTTGGCCTTCTGGGCTGCAAGCGCACACTGCCGGCTCATGTTCATTTTTTCATCAACCCACACCCCCAAGTCCTTCTCCGCAGGGCTGCTCTCAATCTCCTCCCCGCCCAATCTGTAGCTGTGCCTGGCATTGCTCCGACCCAGGTGTAGGACTTTGCATTTAGCATGGTTAAACTTCATTAGGTTGGCATCAGCCCACCTCACAAGTGTGACAAGGTCCCTCTGGATGGCATTCCTTCCCTCCAATGTATCAGCCGAACCACACAGCTTGGTGTCATCGGCAAACTTGCTGAGGGCGCACTCAATCCCACTGTCCATGTCACCAACAAAGATGTTGAACAAGACCGGTCCCAACACCGATCCCTGGGGGACACCACTCATTACTGGTCTCCAGCTGGACACTGAGCCACTGAGCACTACTCTTTGCGTGCGGCCATCCAGCCAGCTCTTTATCCACCGAGTGGTCCACCTATCAAATTGATGTCTCTCCAACTTAGAGAGAAAGATGTCATGTGAGACAGTGTCAAAGGCTTTACACAAGTCCAGGTAGATGACATCAACCGCTCTGCCCCTGTCCATCAGTTCCGTAGCCCCTTCATAGAAGGTCACTAGATTGGTCAGGCAGGATTTTCCCTTAGTGAAGCCATGCTGGCTGTCACCAAGCACCTTGCTGGTTTTCATGTGCCTCAGCATGCCTTCCAGGATAATCCGCTCCAAGATTTTGCCAGGCACAGAGGTGAGACTGACTGGTCTGTAATTCCCTGGCTCATCCATTTTCCCCTTCTTAAAAATGGGGGTTATATTTCCCTTTTTCCAGTCATCGGGAACTTCACCTGACTGCCATGATTTTTCAAATATGATTGACAGTGGCTTAGCAACTTCATTTGCCAGCTCCTTCAGGACCCGTGGATGGATTTCATCCGGTCCCATTGACTTGTATACATTCAGGTTCCTAAGGTGGTCCCGAAAAAGATCCTCCCCCACAGTGGCCCCAGGGTCCCCACCCTCACCGTCCCCGCGTCTGCCTTCCAAGACTTGGGTGGTGTGGTCAGAGCATTTGCCCATAAAGACTGAGGCAAAGAAGTCATTAAGAACCTCAGCCTTCTCCAAATCCAGGGTAGCCAGTTCTCCCGATAGCTTCTGGAGAGGGCCCACGGTGTCCCTAACCTGTCTTTTATTGGCAATGTACCTATAAAATCCCTTCCTGTTATCCTTAACATCCCTAGCCAAGTTTAATTCTAAGTGGGCCTTAGCTTTCCTAACCTGGTCCCTAGCTTCATGGACTAAGGGGAAATCCTGCCTAA
The DNA here is from genome assembly GCA_039720435.1 of Amazona ochrocephala. NCBI lineage: Eukaryota > Metazoa > Chordata > Aves > Psittaciformes > Psittacidae > Amazona > Amazona ochrocephala. The sequence goes on from CM077878.1 coordinate 27,806,742, forward strand.
CCAATCTGGTGACCTTCTATGAAGGGGCTACGGAAGTGATGGACAGGGGCAGAGCAGTTGATGTCATCTACCTGGACTTGTGTAAAGCCTTTGACACTGTCTCCCATGACATCCTTCTCTCTAAGTTGTAGAGACATCAATTTGATAGGTGGACCACTCGGTGGATAAAGAACTGGCTGGATGGCCGCACGCAAAGAGTAGTGCTCAGTGGCTCAGTGTCCAGCTGGAGACCGGTAACGAGTGGTGTCCCCCAGGGATCGGTGTTGGGATTGGTCTTGTTCAACATCTTTGTTGGTGACATGGACAGTGGGATTGAGTGCGCCCTCAGCAAGTTTGCCGATGACACCAAGCTGTGTGGTTCGGCTGATACATTGGAGGGAAGGAATGCCATCCAGAGGGACCTTGACATGCTTGTGAGGTGGGCTGATGCCAACCTAATGAAGTTCAACCATGCTAAATGCAAAGTCCTCCACCTGGGTCAGAGCAATGCCAGGCACAGCTACAGATTGGGCGGGGAGGAGATTGAGAGCAGCCCTGCGGAGAAGGACTTGGGGGTGTGGGTTGATGAAAAAATGAACATGAGCCGGCAGTGTGCGCTTGCAGCCCAGAAGGCCAATCGTATTCTGGGCTGCATCAAAAGGAGTGTGACCAGCAGGTCGAGGGAGGTGATCCTGCCCCTCTACTCTGCTCTCGTGAGACCTCACTTGGAGTATTGTGTGCAGTTCTGGTGTCCTCAACATAAAAAGGACATGGAACTGTTGGAACAAGTGCAGAGGAGGGCCACGAGGATGATCAGGGGACTGGAGCACCTCTCGTATGAAGATAGGCTGAGAAAGTTGGGGCTGTTCAGCCTGCAGAAGAGAAGGCTGCGTGGAGACCTCATAGCAGCCTTCCAATACCTGAAGGGGGCCTATAGGGATGCTGGGGAGGGACTCTTCATTAGGGACTGTGGTGAGAGGACAAGGGGTAATGGGTTTAAACTTAAACAGGGGAGGTTTAGATTGGATCTGAGGAAGAAATTCTTTACTGTGAGGGTGGTGGGGCCCTGGAATGGGTTGCCCAGGGAAGTTGTGAATGCTTCATCCCTGGCGGCGTTCAAGGTGGGGTTGGACATAGCCTTGGATGGCATGGTTTAGTGGGAGGTGTCCCTGCCCATGGCAGGGGGGTTGGAACTCGATGATCTTGAGGTCCTTTCCAGCCCTTACTATTCTGTGATTCTGTGATTCTGTGACAACATCCCTGTATTCTTCCCAGGCCGCCTGACCTTGCTTCCACCTTTTATAAGCCTCTTTTTTCCTTCGAATTTTCCTCAGCAGCTCCTTATCCATCCAAGGAGGTCTCCTGGTCCTCCTTCTGAACTTCCTTCTAGTTGGGATGCATCGCTCCTGAGCTTGCAGCAGGTGATCCTTGAATATTAACCAACAGTCTTGGGCCCCCCTGCCCTCTAGGGCTGTATCCCATGGAACCTTACTGAGCAGGTTCCTGAAGAAGCCAAAGTCTGCTCTCTTGAAGCCCAGGGCAGTGAGCTTGCTGCACGCTCTTCTCACTGTCCTGAGGATCTCAAACTCAACCATCTCATGATCGCTGCAATCAAGGCTGCCCTGGAGCGTCACATTCCCAACCAGCCCTTGCCTGTTGGTGAGGACGAGGTCAAGCATGGAACCCCTCCTTGTCGGCTCCTCTATTACTTGCAGAAGGAAGTTGTCTTCCACACAATCGAGGAACCTTCTGGATTGCTTGTGCCGGGCCGTACCATCCCTCCAACGGATATCAGGGTGGTTGAAGTCTCCCATGAGAACAAGGGCCTGCGAGCGTGAGGCTACTCCTATCTGCCTACGGAGCGCTTCGTCCAGCAAGTCCCCTTGGTCAGGCCGTCTGTAACAGATCCCCACAATAACATCACCCATCGCTGTTCTCCCTTTAACCCTGACCCGCAAACTCTCTGTCGACTGCTCACCTGTCCCCAGACAGAGTTCCATACTCTCTAGCCTATCCCTAACATAAATAGCAACTCCCCCTCCCCGTCTGCCGGGCCTGTCTTTCCTAAAGAGCCAGTGACCTTCCATTCCAACACACCAGTCATAGGAGCCATCCCACCATGTTTCTGTGATGCCTATGATATCATACCCCTGTAGATGTGCACACATCTCTAATTCCTCTTGTTTGTTCCCCATACTACGGGCATTTGTGGAGAGGCATTTGAGTCGAGATGCAATTGAAGTCGGGTCATTGGCTGGAGCAGCTGGAATATCCTTACATTGCTCTGAACGTTTACTATAGGCGCTGGCAAGTGATTGGGTGTGTTGGGATGGAATGATGCCCCCCTCCCCCAACACATCTAGTTTAAAGCATCCTTGACCAGCCTGGCAAGCCTCCTACCAAATCCACTCTTCCCCTTCTTTGTCAGACCAGCTCCACCAGCCCCCAGTAGACCTGGCCTACTATATTGAGTCCCATGGTCAAGGTACCCAAACCCCTGACTATAGCACCACCCTTCTAACCATTTATTAACCTGCCCAATCCTCCTAGCCTTTTCAAGGTCCTGCCCTGTATCCTGGAGAATTGGCGAAAAGACAATCTGAGCTCCAGAGCCCCTAACCACCTCTCCCAGAGCCCTGTAGTCCTTCTTTATAGTCTCCGGGCTACTGCTATCTATATCAGTAGCATCCACATGGATCACTAGAAGTGGGTAATAGTCAGTGGGACCGACTAGAGCAGGCAGCTTCTCGGCCACATCCCTGATCCGTGCCCCTGGTAGGCAACACACCTCCCTTGAGCCTGGGTCAGGCTGACAGATGGGTGCCTCTGTGCCTTTCAGATTAGAGTCCCCTACTACTACGACCCACCGCTTTTTCCTGGCAGCACCAGTAGTGACCTTTACCAGTGCACTAGCTGGTTGCGCCTGGTGGGAACGCTGTTGCTCATCAGCCCCCTGCAGGACAGCAAAGCAGTTCTGGGTGGGGACAGCAGACGTAGGAGGAAGCCCCTTGCTTTTAATTACCCTCTTCCTCCTTTTTTTGTTGTTTTTTTCTGTTACGTTTTCCCAGCTTCCTGGGTTAGCAGCCTCCTTTCCTGGGTTAGTAGCCTCCTTTCCTGCACGGGCAACAGTAGACACTCGAGGCCCCGGAACAGTTTGGTCCCGGAGCAAGCAGTGCTGCTCCCCCTCAGCTTCCCTAACACCTTTCAGCCTGGTAACAGCTTCCTGCAGTTCAACCACCTGCTGCAGGAGGACCTCCTCCAGGGAACGCAGAGTGCAGCCCTGCCCATTGCTCACCCTTCCCTTAGGATACCCCGAGCTCTGCACTACAGCCTCCCTTCCCGTCGGCTCCATCTGGGTGCCTACATTGGCCACCACCGGCGCAGCCAGAGCAGAGCTCCCAGACCGAGCCTTGCCCGTACGGTGAGTGTTCACCATCCCGCTCACCACCCCGCTCGCCTGCCCGCGCGAACTGCCGCGCAAACTGCTTCGAGCCCGCCCTGTTTGCCTGCCCTGTTTGCCGCGCTCCGGGTCGCTCGCGCTCCATCCATGGGTCCTGAAGGAGCTGGCAAATGAAGTTGCTAAGCCACTGTCCATCATATTTGAAAAATCATGGCAGTCAGGTGAAGTTCCCGATGGCTGGAAAAAAGGGAAATATAACCCCCATTTTCAAGAAGGGGAAACGGATGAGCTAGGGAACTACGGACCAATCAGTCTTACCTCTGTGCCTGGCAAAATCTTGGAACGGATTCTCCTGGAAGGCATGCTAAGGCACATGAAAAACAATAAGGTGCTTGGTGACAGCCAGCATGGCTTCACTTATGGGAAATCTTGCTTCTGAATTTTGGTTAAACCAGAGGATTTAAATATTTTTTAAGTAAGTATAAAATGCTCTAAAATGGAAATATCTGATATTTTACAAAAAAGGGCCAGGAAATCTGGAGCAAGGCCAGTCACAGTATACTACTTCTGCTCAAAAGACTCTGTCATTTGTTACATTATCTGCTTAGTAATGTTCATTTTGCAATAAAATGCACTCTCAATACAGCTATAGGTAAATGGGTGAAATCACTAACAATCTTTTCATTGTCACAGAGATTATTCTTAGCTGAAAAGGGGCTACTTATTTGTGGAATATTTTTTTCCTAGTATTTGCAGTGATGCTGAGTTTTCTACACCATACTGCATTTTCCTGTCTCCTCACAGTTTGGGACCTGTTTCTTTATCCTGAAGAATTAGTAACTATGCTTGGAAGCTCTACTCTCTTTCTCAGGATAGTCAGGAAATGAAAAGGAAACCAGTGAATTCTGATCTTTGCTTTCCTCATTGGAATAATGTGCAATTTGCTGCCTTACCTTTGGTACTGTTTTCATTTACATTATACTTTTTCACTTTACAGCAGGGCAAGCACAAAGGAAATACATTACTAGATTCCAATTAACTTCCCGCACATGCTATTGTAAGAGCACGATACTGCCTGTATGTGAAGATGAAATCCTAAGCTTATCTCTTTTCAGCACTAATGACAGAACTTGCTGACCAATATATTAAAATTGTGTACAAGAAAAACTGCTTCCTTGCCTGTTAATATCCAGCAAAACTCATTCATTATGATTCTATATCTGAAACTACAGACTGCAAAATGCAGGTTTTTTAAACCAAATAGTACAGTAATATTTGCAGAAAATGTATGTCTTTTGATATTTGGAAGTAATGATTTTCAGGATGAAGCTCTCTCTTCACTGAAGTCAATAGAAGTTTTGTCCCTGACTAATGGGAACAGAATGTCATGGTCGTGTCAGACCTCTAACCATCTGCTGATTTGTCTTGACGCCTTGAGGAGCCACTTTCCTAAGAAGTAGTTTCTGTTTCTGTAAAATGCGATTGTGGAAGGTTGCTCAGCTGCTTTTGCTGCAACATGGTGAGACATGAAGCTAGTTGAATTCACCTTAGTTTCAATGACAGATACTGTTTTAGAACCCATTCATCAAGAATCATGTGCTGTGCATGCAGTTTGGCTAAACAATTGTCCAGATGATTCAAGTTTCAGATCTAATAAGATTCTGAAGGTTCCACCCCTTGCTAATTCATAAAATGTATATGTTAATAAGAGCAATTGCATAAGACTAGTTCTCAAAAAAACTTCAAGCATATTTAGCATTAAAGTGCTGTAACGTAGTTACAGCTGGTGATGGGAGCATAGGACTTTGGCATGCAGCTCCTGTGTGCCATGTGGAAGAAAGTTTCATTAATGTCTTGAGATTTTAAATAGACAGGAAAATAAATGCTTTCATGCCATGAGGATGATCAGGGGGCTGGAGAACCTCCTGTATGAAGACAGACCAAGGAAGCTGGGGCTGTTCAGACTGGAGAAGAGAAGGCTGAGTGAAGACCTCAGAGTAGCCTTTCAGTATTTGAAGGGGACCTACATACAAGGATGCTTGGAAGGGACTCATCATCAGGGACTTCAGCTACAGGACAAGGGACAATGGGTTTAAACTTAAACAGGGGAAATTCTGGTTAGATATAAGGAAAAAATTCTTTACTGTGAGGGTGGTGAGGCACTGGAACAGGCTCCCCAAAGAAATGGTAAATGCTCCATCCATAGCAGTGTTCAAGGCCAGGTTGGACAGAGCTTTGGGTGACATTGCTAGTGTGAGGTGTCCCTGCCCATGGCAAGGAGGATTGAAACTTGATGATCTTAAGGTCCTTTCCAGCCTTAACCATTCTATGATTCCATGATTCTATGATAATAAGAAACAAGAAAACAACAGTTTCAAAATTGTCTGCAATATGACACATTGCATAATTAAATTCAAGATTTTTCAATTGGGTTTGCATTTGTTCCCACAATCACAGGACCGTCTACCAGTCAACCAGACCCCTAGTCCCCACCCAACCGGGAAAAAAAATCTCAGGGAAAAGAAATTCTCTGGAGTAACAGTCCATAGCCAATGCAGTCTTACCAGAATTCAGCTGTGAGTGCAGCACTTTGCTCTGTGGTGTGGCAGGGGACATCTTTAGTACTTCCAGATTCAGAGCTGGTAGTCAACTTCTGAGGCTGCGTTCTGGGTTCAGCACTAGCAGTCATTTTTCTCCTTCTTTGTAGCTGGTGCAGTGCTGTGTTATTGACTTTCAGTCTGAGAACAGCACTGAGAACACCGATGTTTTCAGTTGCTACTCAGTAATGTTTAGTCTGACCAAGGACTTTCTGAGTCTCATGTTCTGCCAGGGAGGAGGGGAAGCCAGGAGGAAGCAGAGACAGGACACCTGACCCAAAGTAGCCAATTAGGTATTCCATACCACAGCACGTCATGCCCACTATATAAACTTGGGCAGTTACCCGGAAGGGTTAGATACTACTCAGGTCAGGCTGGGTATTGGTCTGCAGGTGGTAAGCGGTTGTATTCTCTTCCCTTGTTATTTCCCTTATCATTATTATTATTGGTGGTAGCGGTAATGGTTTGTGTTATACCTTAGTTACTGTACTGTTGTTATCTCAACCCATGGGAGTTACATTCTTTTGATTCTCCTCACCATCCCTCCAGGAGTGGGGAGAATAAAGGGGGGGGGGGGGGGAAGCAAGCTACTGCGCGGTTCTGGGTTTCTGTCTGGGCTTCAACCACAACAGCCTAGAATCCCTGGACTTCGTCTTTTTGTGTTATCCTTTTCTACATTTTTTCTAAGGCATCATCAGCACCTAGTGACAGAGCTGGTCGCATGTACTGACAAACCTCAGTTATTCAAGCTCTTGAATGTGAGTGCCAAACATAATGACTGTAAAGCCATCAGTCCTGCAATCTGCCCCCCTGCTTGTCCTAAATGTTCAGGTGTGCCTGGAAACCTCTGTTAGCTCTATGCAAGTGAAAAACATATTATCAGATCTGACCAGGAAAGGTAAGAAAAAAGTAGAATTGCATAGAGAAAAAAAAAAAAAAAACAAAACAAAAAACCTCAAACATGAACTAAAATGATGGCTAAAAATATCTCCCATGTTTGTTAATGATAACAAATAAGTGTTTGAAAGCATAAGGTCTCTATAAGCTTTGTGCTTCTCGGTCTGTAATCAGAATAAACCCCAAGCTTGTTGACTTGGACAGACATCTGTTCTTACAATGTGTCTTTAATTCCCTGCATCTGATTCAAAAGTTTTTTCAGTTATCATTGTGCATCATTCATCACTGCCCCACTCCCTCAAAAACATCACCTCCAGCAACAAGGATGAACAGTTTGAAGGCAAAAGGTTTCTGTGTACAGTTGAACAACTGAAACTTCCCCAGCTTTTTATTTGCATTCTATCTATTACACTTACCTTCATTTTGAGCAAGGGTCATTGTAAATAATTTTTAAAAAATAGAAACAGAGTGAAACTTTAATATGAGTGTTCAATAACCAATAATCACACTCCATGCCCTTGTTTGTACTAAAGATAATTGGATCAACACTTCCACAAGTTGCATGCTCAGGTGCCCTCTAGAGAGATTATCTTATTTTGCATACATATACATGTATATAAAGACTGCATAAGACATTTTTACCTGGAAGCCTTCTAGACTTGGCTTTTGTGACAGGCAAGTATATACTGTAGAACATTAACAGTAATGATTTGTGTTCAGGAAAACACCAAAAAACATAGCAGAAATTAGCATCTTATTTTGCTAAATGCTGTGCAAAAATTGTAAGAAAGCAGTCTCAGTGCAGAAGTTCATAAATTAACCCCCTGCATGCAAATCCATTATTCAGAGATTAAGAAATGATTTGTAAGATCAGACAAGGCAGAGGCCCTGTTTGTAAACAGAATTTCTGTTAAATGCAGAAGTTGACAGTGGACACTTTTATATTGTTTCAGTTTAGTTTATATTTGACCTCTGTAAACTCAGCAGTCCTCTTATTTGATAAGCTGACCACAGATAAATTCTAATTAGACTATGGGAAAGGTTGCACTGAAGATCATGAAGAATGCAAGGTAGTCCATCAACCCAGCATAATTATAAAACTTCATAAAGTCCTAACTTTGAATTGACAGTATCTCCAACCACAAATTTCTATTAAAACATTGCTCTCCAAACCAAGACTGGATTTCACAGAAGAGGTAAACGTAGCTAGCAAGTAGAATCATTGAACAGTTTAGGCTGGAAAAGACCTTTAAGATCAACAAGGCCAACGGTTAACCTAGCACTGCCAAGTCCACCACTAAACCATATCCTTAAGTGCCACAATCACACATACCTCCAGGCATGGTGACTCAACTACTTTCCTGGGCAGCCTTTTCCAATGCTTGAAAAACCTTTTCAGTGAAGAAATTTTTCCCAATCTAAACCTCTTCAGCACAACTTGAAACCAAATGAGGAAGAGAAGGTTTGCTAAAAGATTCTGGGTCAGGGTGAAAGGAAGAATAGCGTCGGGAGACATTATTGTGGGGATCTGTTACAGACCGCCTGATCAAGAGGACTCTGTGGATGAAGCGCTCTATGGACAAATAGGAACAGTCTCACTCTCACAGGCCCTTGTTCTCATGGGGGAGCGACTTCAACCACCCTGATATCCGTTGGAGGGATGGTACGGCCCGGCACAAGCAATCCAGGAAGCTCCTCAATTGTGTGGAAGACAACTTCCTTCTGCAAGTAATAGAAGAGCTGACAAGGAGAGGTGCCATGCTTGACCTTGTCCTCACCAACAGGGAAGGGCTGGTTAGAAGTGTGGCACTCCAGGGCAGCCTTGGTTGCAGTGATCATGAGATGGTCAAGTTAAAGACCTTCAGGACAGTGAGAAGAGTGTGCAGCAAGCTCACTGCCCTGGACTTCAAGAGAGCAGATTTTGGCCTCCTCAGGAACCTGCTTAGTAAGGTTCCATGGGATATAGCCCTAGAGGGCAGAGGGTAGGGAAGACTGTTGGTTGATATTCAAGGATCACCTGCTGCAAGCTCAGGTGTGTTGCATCCTACCTAGAAGGAAGTCCTGCAGGAGGGCCAGGAGAACTCCTTGGTTGGATAAGTAGTTGATGAGAAAAATTCGAAGGAAAAAAGAGGCTTATAAAAGGCGGAAGCAAGGTCAGGCGGCCTGGGAAGAATACAGGGATGTTCTCCGGAAAGCTAGGGACCAGGTTAGGAAAGCTAAGGCCCAGTTAGAATCAAACTTGCCTAAGCATGTGAAAGATAAGAGGAAGGGATTCTATAGGTACATAGTGAATAAAAGACAGAGTAGGTACAACGTGGGCCCTCTCCAGAAGTTGTCAGGAGAACTGCCTACCCTGGATTTGGAGAAAGTTGAGGTTCATTGGTGTTGTTGTTCAACATCATTGTCGGTGACATGGACACTGGGATTGAGTGCACTCTCAGCAAGTTTGCTGATGAAACCAAGCTGTGTGGTTCGATTGATACGTTGGAGGGAAGGAATGCCATCCAGAGGGACCTTGACATGCTTGTGACGCGGGCTGACGCCAACTTTCTGAAGTTTAACCATGCTAAATGCAAGGTCTTATACCTTGGTCACAGCAATCCCAGGCACAGCTACAGGTTGGGCAGAGAATATATTCAGAGCAGCCCTGCGGAGAAGGACTTGGGGGTGTTGGTTGATGAGAATCATAGAATCATAGAATAGTAAGGGTTGGAAAGGACCTCAAGATCATGGAGTTCCAACCCCCCCTGCCATGGGCAGGAACACCTCCCACTAAACCATGCCATCCAAGGCTATGTCCAACCCCACCTTGAACGCCACCAGGGATGAAGCATCCACAACCTCCCTGGGCAACCCATTCCAGGGCCCCACCACCCTCACAGTAAAGAATTTCTTCCTCAGATCCAATCTTAACCTCCCCTGTTTAAGTTTAAACCCATTACCCCTTGTCCTCTCACCACAGTCCCTAATGAAGAGTCCCTCCCCAGCATCCCTACTTCACATGAGCTGGCAGTGTGCACTTGCAGCCCAGAAAGCCAACTGTATCCTGGGCTGCATCAACAGGAGCATGACCAGCAGGTCGAGGGAGGTGCTCCTGCCCCTCTACTCTGCTCTCATGAGACCTCACTTCGAGTATTGTGTGCAGTTCTGGTGTCCTCAACATAAAAAGGACATGGAAGTGTCAGAGCAAGTCCAAAGGAGGGCCACGAAAATGATCAGGGGACTGGAGCACCTCTCGTATGAAGATAGGCTGAGAAAGTTGGGGCTGTTCAGCCTGCAGAAGAGAAGGCTGCGTGGAGACCTCATAGCAGCCTTCCAATACCTGAAGGGGGCCTATAGGGATGCTGGGGAGGGACTCTTCATTAGGGACTGTGGTGAGAGGACAAGGGGTAATGGCTTTAAACTTAAACAGGGGAGGTTTAGATTGGATCTGAGGAAGAAATTCTTTACTGTGAGGGTGGTGGGGCCCTGGAATGGGTTGCCCAGGGAAGTTGTGAATGCTTCATCCCTGGTGGCGTTCAAGGTGGGGTTGGACATAGCCTTGGATGGCATGGTTTAGTGGGAGGTGTCCCTGCCCGTGGCGGGGGGGTTGGAGCTCGATGATCTTGAGGTCCTTTCCAACCCTTACTATTCTATGATTCTATGATTCTATGACTAGTGAGAGGACAAGGGGTAACTGGTTCAAACTTAAAGAGCAGAAGTTTAGGTTGGATGTGAGGAAGAAATTCTTTACTGTAAGGGTGGTGAGGCCCTGGATTGGGTTGCCCAGGGAAGTTGTGAATGCTCCATCCCTGGTGGTGCTCAAGGTGGGGTTGGACAGAGCCTTGGATGGCATGATTTAGTGGGAGGTGTCCCTGCCTATGGCAGGGCAGTTGGAAGTAGATGATCTTAAGGTCCTTTCCAACCCTAACTATTCTATGATTCTATGATTCTACATGCAGGATTCTTGCAACTTGCTAGTGCATGGCAATTTTTTTTCTGTTAATAATAGATAGCAATGATTATTGTCTTATTTTCCTATGCATTGATATGTTCCTCACTCCCACTGGGCCACCTAGTGAGTCCCTGTTAGCTGGCAGGCATCAGATAATTAGTCATGTTAATCTCCATTATTCCTTGGGATAATTCCTCCTTTTATGATTCTTTTTCTATTCTTTTCTTACTGTTTTGTATCTTTTCATAGAAGTATTTTGAATCCTTGAGTTGATAACCATCAGTTTCAACATTCTTTCTATGTTTTTACTTTTCCCATCTTTTATAGTGTCACAGTTTAATTAACTATATCCCACCTGAAAGCAGGACACATTTAAATTACATGCTGTCTTACAGATCAAGCAACTGATCTCTTTATAAAATCGAGCCAATATCACACAGCTGATTCACAAAATGTTGTATTTGGTCACAGATAGCTGAACCTCCAGGCTGTGGGTTACTGGCCTATTCAGAAAGCCTCTATGTAACAGTTTCTTTAGTATAGCTTCAACATTTTAAGCAAAGCATTGTGCAGAGGATTGTTTTGAAAATACACTGGTTGCTACCAGAACTGTAGTTTGTGTGGAGAATCATTTTATAGAGAAAGCAGCACTGCAAAATGCATTGCCTCCCTGATACTAGGAGCACACGACTGAACTTATAGGTGTCATATAATGAGAGGCATGGGGCCCAAAATACTGAGAAGCATGTAAATCTGTGAGAGAACACGAGCTTTGCAAGCTCTTAATCTGCCATGAGCATTCATCTATCTCCCCAAATTCCTTTCCCCTTTGCTTGTTTTTTTCAACAGGCAATTGGCTCATATTCCCAGGTCTGCTGAAGCTACTGTTTCAGCTCCTTGGTCAGTATTACCCTAGAATTAACAATTTCTCAACCACTGAAGTGTAAAAAGAAAGCTAGAGCCTCCATCTTGCAATTCTCATTGTCTTCCCTGGGCATGACTACAGGATGGAAGGGAATATGCTGCTAAGAAACACTCTGTTGTCAGAGCAATTTACATGTTGCATCCCTTTTGCTTGGCACTGGCTTTTTAGCAGGTCTGGTAACAACAGTGCCTGTGGTGTCCAGGACCTTTGCATGAACACCTGAACAGACTGCTCATGTTTCAGGTTATAGGCTGATTTAGGAGGCACAGCGGGCTTTTGAACTTCTTTAGGGTAGTTATCCCTCGGACAGAAGTACTGGAGGTATTTTTGGGGCATAATCAAGTCTAGACAGAGGCAAAATACCACCTTTGTTGTTTTGCTTTCATGGAGTTTCAGACCCCAGCTGGCACCGTAGGCTCAGCTTTCTGGCATGTACTGTGAACTGGTGGGTCTGGAGCACTTCTATATACCTATTTGTGGCTGAGTATTCTGGACACTTCCAATCCTACAGTGGAGCTATTCCATGTGAAGTGCAAACAGAAGCCCAGAAACTCAAATCCACCAGTCTCCTCTTCTTCAGCAGTCCTCATATAGTTTGCTTCCTGTAAGAAGAAATCCCGGACTTGTGGACTATAATATAATTGCAGAATGACTCAGAGATGTCCAGCGTTTTGCAGGAGATGGGGTTTACATGTTTTCCTTCTTTATCTCTCTGCATGGCTGCTAGATGACTAAATTATGTCAGATTCATTAGCTTAAGTATCTGAGCAGTGTATTTGCATGTATCTGGTGTGAGAGAGAATGAGTCCCTTAAGTAAGAGATGTAACAATAGCATTTATTTTTCTCTGTTCTATGTGTGTGTTGCATGATGTCTATCCCAACCCTTTCTCTGAAAAAAGTATCTGATTTCATATTCCCACTCTCTATAATGTAAAAAATAATAACAAAAAGGACTGCTTAGAAAGTTAAAATAATTTCTATATGCCACAACATTTCTTGCCTTCTGAATACTTCACCCTATAAAATTTAGAAGATGATAACATGAGTCTGTTTTGAAATATTTTGTTCAAATGAATATTTTTGTGATAGTTGCATAATGTTCATGTTTTGTTTTCTGAATATTTGATAAAAACTGATGCATTAATATTATGACTAGAAAAAGCTTTCTTATACTCTTTTGAGAATGTGGGAAAAGCAAGTCTAAAGTATATTGTTGTCAATAAGCAAGCTTTAACTTTGTGATGACAATGAGTTGGATTTTTCTAATTTATTTAGAATTCAGTCATCACTTTTATATGGAATTAAAGCTCTAAGAGACTTCTAGAAATCAAGCTCTGCTTTCTTGTTTAATATGGGCTGCCTAGTTGCATTTTTGATTTTTTGGTATAGTGTCTGTGTGTTCCTTGACCCTGCTGTGGATTAGCTCTCCAGGGAGAGAGTTAATATAACAAATAAAAGAGGAAGATCTGGATATATTTGCAAAACCACCCGCGTTATCACTGTAATGATGCTAGGTTGAGCACTAGGAGAGGCTCAGTTGTTTCCCAAAATGGGAAGTAAAATGTTCCATAACACATAGCTTTCAGAACACGTGAAACATACATATAGCATGTGGAATGTTACAGCTGTGCTCTGGGCCTTCCTGGGAGTTGTGCAATTTTTGTGCCATTTTATTGCATAAGGGCACAATTCCACATTACTGTTCTGTACTCTCTAGACCATTTCATAGTCTGACAGAAGCTGCTTCTACCAGCTTCAAAATTCCTCTCCTTATGAGAGAGCTTTATTTCTTGATGTCTTACATTAACACTGGGAACATTGTCAATTTATTGGTTCTTCTGTTTTCTGGTGTTCATTTTTTACATAGGCTATTCCATATGAAGTACAAAGATAAGTTTAGAAACTGAATGAATTTTTCAGAGTTCCACCAAATTTCAGCAGCTCATAGCTATTTAGCTTATTTGCAACTGTCAGACTGTTTTATGTAACATTTAATACAGGCTTTCACAGTTCCCAAGACAAATACTGCTGCTTATTGAAATTACCAGCAGAAGCACAGAGCAGCTTTAAACATATTAATTTATTTACTACTTTTTTTAAATTAATTGGGGGTCCTTTCCAAATTATTATTCCTGTAAAAATTGTGATACAATTCCTGAGCAAAACTCTTTGAAGGTCAGTTAAAAAAACCTGATGAACTAATAGGAAAGTTTTGCTTTTTGGCCTCTTCTGGCAAATGAGCTTTTAGAAAAGGTAAGATTGTCATCAGATAGTCAACAGTAAAACTAACTTTTTGAGTAACTCTCTTTCATGAAGAAAAATTCTTAAGGATCCTTTAAAATCTGTTTTCCCTGATATTTCCTTGATAATTCTTTCCTATTATATTATCTTTCCTATATTGCAATGCATGATATTCCCTGAAAGATGACTGTAGAAAACTTGGTGATTCATCTGCTGAGGCAGGAAAAGGTCATTAATTTATGAATCAGTTTAAAGTTTAAAGTACGGGTAGGGGACTAGTGACAAAGTGTGTTAAAAAAGTCATTGAAAGAAGAACAGTTTGGCTCATAGATATAAATCTCACTGAAAGAAATGGCTCGAGATTATCAAAGAGATGCAAAGGGACATAACAGCCCATCTTGTTGAACTCCTTGTTGTCTGTGCATTGCTACAAGAAACAAATAAAGATAAATCCTCAGGTTAGTATAAACAAAAAACAAGTCCTCTGGCATCACTTAGATTTAGTAAAATAAGGAATATTAGTAAAAAGCCTAAGAAAAGATATCAAGAAAACAGTGCATATAGAGCACTCCAGGAAGTGAGAAAGGAAGCGCAGTGAGATTTTCTGAGTGAAATACAAAACAAGAGAACTGAGGTATGTTGTGGGAAAAGTCTATCCTAGATCCTTGCGCTAATCGGTAGATTATGCTTTTCTTTGAACACAAGATAAATATTAGAATGTGGGATTGGTAATAACAGTAAACTTTCATTACTTTATTGCCTGTTGGAGAAACATTGCATCAGATTTGTTTTTTGCTTTGTGTTGTTTTTTAAAGAGACACTTTCGAAGTTCTTGTAAAATGCAGAAGTAGTAAAATACCAAGGGTTGGTAACGAAGATCGGTTATTTTAGATTTGACTCTAATTTGGTTTTGATTAAGTCCCAGTGACTGATTAAAAACCGGAAATTGGGGAAGGTAATTTATGTGAAAGTGATCATGAAATGACAGCATTCATGCTACTAAAGAAAAGCAGCAGCAGAAAAATAGCAATGGATTTAAAAATGCATCACCAAATAAAAAAGACCTCAAAGTCAGGTTCTGTAGATCACTCTGGACAAGAGAGAGTTCTCATGAGAGAAGGGAGTTTAGGACAGTTGGCAGTCTTTTAAAAGAGGCATTTAAGAAGTCTTCTAAATACATGGGTTATGAAACATAAAGGTGCATATAAAACCACCTCCTCAAGAAGAATTCATGATGAATATTACTGAAACTGCAGATTAGGCATTCTTTTTTGGTGCCTCTACCATTGCCTGTTATGAGATGAATCTTTCCTCTGAGCTGGTGTAACAAATCTTATGTTCTCATGGTGATAGTGATTTACTTACCTCAAAGCAAGTGAAGAATGATGTAAGCAGTAACCTAGCTGCCTATTCCAAGTATATGATCTAGATATTGTAACATTTTAAAAGGACAATGGATAGCACAGAATAATTCAAATCGACTGTCACGGTTTTTCTTTTCCTACTTTGTCATGAGTCCATGAATTCTGTGATATTGCATATATATATATATGCTATATATATATATATATATATTTTAGCTGCACCCTGAATTTACCATGCAGGTCAGAAAGAATTTACTGTAATGACCATAAAGTCTCTCTAGTGTTAGGACTGGTTTTAACTCTTTATTCTTTTCATAAAAAGAAAAAAAACCCAAAACTGAACAAAACCAACAATCTGCTACGAAAAACCTTAAAATAATTTTATTTATCATTATAATCTTTTTAGTGCTAATTTCAATGCTTCACTTTTCCAAAATAATTTTCCTTTTATTTTATTTACAGGCAAGCATTTCTGTGTTGCATTTGTTTCTTACTGTAGTCAATATGAATAACTGAGCCCTGCCCTCTTCATATTAGTACAATCATTTGGATAAAGTTGTTGTGTTTCTCTCATAATACCTTCTCTGGTTCTCTCTCTATTTTTTCTTTATCCTTTCCTGACACTTCAGCCCTTTGTTTTTTCCCATTATATTTATTATTGTGCAGCTATGCTCTGAATTCTGTCTTTGTACCACTTTGTGTGAACTGCTGTAAACTAGTTCAAGATTATTTAAAGCCATCCTCACACGTTGACTGCATGAACATAGTTTTGATTGCTCTGGAAGCTCTCTTGAGATTAGTTTTGTTGTAGAAATAGAGTAATTTACAAAATTAATATTGCTTCCTTTCTCATACTAGAGTGGCTCTGTTGGCCTACTGCTCTATAATTCAGTATGATCTTGTAGTTTCCCCTTTCAAGAAGTACATTTCAACAGCTCAATACAACCGGCTGGCTGGTCAAAGCTTAATAGCCTAATTTCTGAGACTAAAAAACTGCGGATTATCCAGAGATAGAAAATTATCCACTGAGGACCTGAAGGCAAAATCTGTCAGTGCATTGTTGTACCCAAACCATTCAATTTCATAGATGTTGCACCTGTTAGAAAATTACAGTGGCTTTTACTATGGGAAGGGAATTTTCATGATTCAACGCCAAATAGCAAAATGGGTGTTTGAAATGAAGTGTTTAAAGACTTAGTCATTTTTATAGCATAGATGTTTCTAACTGTCGTTGTTATACACAATCTAATTTAATGAGACTTCATCAATATTCCTTGAGTGAAAATGAAAAGACTCCACCAATTCTTTAACCTTTTTCTTTAATCATTTTCATTAAACTTGAACACTAGCAACTTGAACATACACTTTCTGTATGGACAGATCAGAAAATAAAACATTACTTTATAGAACATTAATAGTCAGAAGAAAATAACATTCACAGAGTATTGAAGAAGAGTGTGAGATGCTACTACTTGCAGACTCAGCATGCAACCCTTGGACTCTCCTATTGACCATGAGGGCAGCTACAAAAGATATTGTCACTGGGTTTTCCTTATCAGCACTTCAAAACTATAATGTTAATTGTCTGATGTGTGGTACGATACCTTGATGCACACCTCAAGCAATTCTGATAATATATACTTATTAAAGACTTTTTTAACTATTTGTTTTGCTCAGGCTTTAAGCAGGTGTGAAGGGAAGTGATATTTTGAGGTCACCTCAGCCTCTATTGTAATAGCTCTTACACCAGCAGGTTTTGTGGCTGTCACAAGGAAGTATGCTTCTCCAGGGGGGCAAAAATAAAGTTGCGAAAAGAGCAAATAATGTTTATTTGAATATTGAGTAAAATTATGTAATTAGGGAAAAGAACAAACCAGACACTGTGCAAGTGAAGCAGAGTCATGATCACCAGCTAGCTCTGCAGTCATTCCAAGTGAGAACCCCTGAGCAAGCAACCATTTCTTTCTATTACCTGAGTGTAAGCCCAGCATTTGTTTTGTTGAAATAAAGAAATACAAAATGAAGTATAATCTTTTGTAAATAAGTAAAATCAGTTCTGCTGCGTGGCTAAGTAACGTTGGGCTTGATAGCTTTGCAACAATAGCAATAGGTAAGAGCTTTGTGTTAAATGACAGTGACAAAATATCTTAGGTAAATGTTTTACAACAGCCAGCTAGAACTGACCTAGTGTTTGCTGGCATGGCAACGGGATTTCCCAAACCTAAAGTTCAACCAAAGGACGAAATGATGAAGAGGAAGATGATGAAGAAATGAACACCAGGGGTCCCAAAGACCATTAGCACATTATTGTTGTAATGCGGGAAGAATTTTCTAAAAGTATAATGTCATAACAGACCAAGTCTATTATCTTAATGTTGTTCTTCAGGTGACTGCCCCTGGTAAACTGGACCAATTAGCTTAAATTCTGAACCAGTTAAAGCTGTTGTGATAGATTTTGTAGGAAAAGTCTATTGCCATGGTTCAACCTAGGATTTCGAGGGCAGGTTGGACAGAGCCTTGAGTGGCATGGTTTAGTAGGAGGTGTCCTTGCCCGTGGCAGGGGGCTTGGAACTAAATGATGTTAAGGTCCTTTCTAACCCTAACTATTCTATGATTCTATGTATAAGTAGCTTTATGAATATGCATGTAATGTAATAAATATGCATGCTTAGTGACTATAATCACAGCCTGTTTGGTGCCTGAGTGAGACATGCTAGGAGGAGCAATCCCCTGTGTCTCCCAGCACTGCAATAAAAAATACCTGCTTGTCAACTGAAACTCTGTTGGCAAATCCTTAGTGAGTTCTACAAATCAGTACCTAGGCTTTTTGGCTATAATACCTATAACCAGTAATCCTAATCCAGCATTCTGTTAAATTGTGTAGCCTGAAGGCCAGTCACTGAATTGTGTTCAAATTCTTTTTTGTACTTTTGCGTTTTTAATTTTAATACTCAGAAGCATATTCACATTTATTTCCCTGTTAGTTATGAATGCAATAAATCTGAACATGCTTTTTTTTTTAATTTTACTGGAATTTTTCTTCTGCGTGTGAAAATTTACTCTGAATGCATCAAGAGCTTCTGCTAAATATATATATATAAGAATATACACACACTTTTTTTGATACCAGGTATATATGGCAACTATATTTAATAATATTCCCCCTAGAAATTCCGAGGTATGCTTTTAAAATAGATTAGTTCTTTCAAAAACTATTATTTACTTTTAAAGTTGGCTGCCATTTTGATATATAAATAGAGTAGAATATGAACTGTTAAGGCATTGAGGAAATTTGATGTTAATATAAAATACTGTTTACATTTTTTTTCTCTTGTGGATCAGCGTGGAGAAAGGCATCTCAGAGAAAAGCTTAACATTAGGCACTGTCAAAACAGGTCTAAGGTTACTGCCACTTTAACAGATTATCAGTGTTACAAGTATTAAAAGTGACAAGTTTTATAGAATGCTTTTCTAACATAACTTTGGCCTGAGATATAATTGGTTAGAGGTAGCTTACCTCTGATAAGTTAAAGCAGTGCAAACTGCAGTCTGCACTGCTTTTAGCACTTGAGCAAGCTAGTTAATCATAGAAGGACCTTTTCTCCTAAAGGCTCATCATGCAAACAGGATGCAAGGGAGAGAACAGCAGTCCTACTATATTATGCACAAAAAGTGAGGACTTCTACTTGCCAATGGCAGTGCTGTCTGCCTCTTAACAGTAGTCTGAGTTTGAAGGAAAATTTCCTATGAGACATAATGGTACTTAACTAAATTAATAACTTGACCAAGATCAGCCTTCTGGAAAACTTCTAAAGCAATTAAAAACCAGCCTTATTTCCAGACTTACAGTTTTCTTCTTCCACTTGCTTTAGCAAAGAACTCCTGTAATGAATTGAATCCTGATCCATCACTGACTCTACACAAGCATAGCTTTTGATCCAACTGCTCACAGTCACAGCTCACATGTATGGTAGAGGTTACTCCTGAAGCGTGAGAAAGTGGAGGAGAAGAGGGTTTCTGCTGTTTAACTGGTAGGTGGTGGCTTTTCATTCCTACACCCTTAGGGCTTAATCTTTACTTCTGAATCTTAAAAAAGAGTGAGGCTGAGAGCTGAAGGCCACTGCAAAGCAATTATCCTCAATGCTCCCATTTCCTGCAGTTCCTTTCAAGGGAATGACATTGTACAAAACAGTGAATCAAGTTTCACTTAAATTGAATCCAGGCATTCATCTATTTAAATGAGTTAAAAATCAACATTCAGAAAACTGGTCTGGCTGCAAATGACGATAAAAACTAAACTCCTTCTTCAAAGCATTCAAAACTAACTGCAGTTAAGCAAGCTGATGAAATGATGACCCAGCACTGAAATGTCAGGGATCAGCAACTGGGAAAAGCCGTTCTACTTGATGGAGTTCACTCTTGAGGTTTGTGAAGGGTGGAAGGGTCTTACTCTAGCTGATATGTGTACACAGGCAAGCGTTCCTCCACCTCAGGGATTTTAAGCAATTGTTTTCATACTCGAGTTTGAGTGCTGAAATCTATTACAACACAATTGTCCTTGCTGTTCTGACTCCTTTAATGTTCTGCTAGGCAGCTGAGGTACCTTGTCATGGGTTCAGCAGCAGTCATTTTTCTCCTTCTTGGTAGCTGGTGCGGCACTGTGTTTTTGATTTCGGGCCTGGGAAGAGCGCTGATAACACCAGTGTTTTCAGTTACTGCTTGGTAATGTTTAGGCTGGCCAAGGACTTTGTGAGTCTCATGCTCTGCCAGGGAGAAGGGGAAGCCGGGAGGAAGGAGAGACAGGACACCTGACCCAAACTGACCAAAGGGGTTATTCCATACTACAGCACGTCATGTCGAGGATGTAAAAAACGGAGAGCAGAGACTCGGAAGGGTGGGGGTGCAGAGTGGGGGGTGCACGGCTTGGTCAGGTTGGGATTGATGGTGAGCTACTGTATTCTTTCCTTGTATTTGCCTTGTCATTATTATCAGTAGCACTAGTGGTAGCAGTAGTGGTTTGTGTTATACCTTAGTTACTAAACTGTTCTTATTTCAACCTATGGGAGTTGCATTCTTTTGATTCTCCTTCCCATCCCTCCAGGAGCGGAGGGAAGAAAGAGTGGGGAGTGAGTGAGAGAGTGACTGCGTGGCTGAGAAGCTTAAACCACGACATACCTGCACAAAGCTTTGTATTACTCATTAGGACAGCTCTTTTGAATAGATTTACTTAAACAAAACAAATTGAAAACCTTTAAATACTGATGGCATTTCCATTTCAGGATCATATAATAAATATTAGAGCTAGAGTTTAAATTACCTCTATATCTTCCCAAAAGTCTCTGTAATTGAAAGAGGCATCAGACATTAATTTCCTACAATAGGCTGTTGACATTGTAATTACCTGTTTATACCCAAGATTCTTTCAAAGCAAAATATTCACAAAAAGTTTTGAAAACAGTTATGAAATTACCAAAGCTTCATACAGAGATCCGTAAAGATAGGCAGGAGAAAGCATTTTTAATGAATACAGCATGATTTTGTATTTAAAAAAAAAAAAAAAGGAAGAAAGAAAGAAAAAGAAAAGCTAAACTGGTCTATTAATATTTTTAATGTATTTAAATGAGGCAGAAAAGCAGATTCTGAGAAGAACACATCATAAAAACAAAAAACTGGGGGAAGATACAATTAACATTCCTTGATAATAAGCATAGAATCATAGAATCATAAAATAGTAAGGGTTGGAAAGGACCTCAAGATCATCGAGTTCCAACCCCCCTGCCATGGGCAGGGACACCTCCCACTAAACCATGCCATCCAAGGCTATGTCCAACCCCACCTTGAACACCGCCAGGGATGAAGCATCCACAACCTCCCTGGGCAACCCATTCCAGGGCCCCACCACCCTCACAGTAAAGAATTTCTTCCTCAGATCCAATCTAAACCTCCCCTGTTTAAGTTTAAACCCATTACCCCTTGTCCTCTCACCACAGTCCCTAATGAAGAGTCCCTCCCCAGCATCCCTATAGGCCCCCTTCAGGTATTGGAAGGCTGCTATGAGGTCTCCACGCAGCCTTCTCTTCTCCAGGCTGAACAGCCCCAACTTTTTCAGCCTATCTTCATACGAGAGGTGCTCCAGTCCCCTGATCATCCTCGTGGCCCTCCTCTGCACTTGTTCTAACAGTTCCATGTCCTTTTTATGTTGAGGACACCAGAACTGCACACAATACTCCAAGTGAGGTCTCACGTGAGCAGAGTAGAGGGACAGGATCACCTCCCTCGACCTGCTGGTCACACTCCTTTTGATGCAGCCCAGGATACGGTTGGCCTTCCGGGCTGCAAGCGCACACTGCCGGCTCATGTTCATTTTTTCATCAACCCACACCCCCAAGTCCTTCTCCGCAGGGCTGCTCTGAATCTCCTCCCCGCCCAACCTGTAGCTGTGCCTGGCATTGCTCTGACCCAGGTGGAGGACTTTGCATTTAGCATGGTTAAACTTCATCAGGTTGGCATCAGCCCACCTCACAAGCGTGTCAAGGTCCCTCTGGATGGCATTCCTTCCCTCCAATGTATCAACCGAACCACACAGCTTGGTGTCATCGGCAAACTTGCTGAGGGCGCACTCAATCCCACTGTCCATGTCACCAACAAAGATGTTGAACAAGACCGGTCCCAACACCGATCCCTGGGGGACACCACTCGTTACTGGTCTCCAGCTGGACACTGAGCCACTGAGCACTACTCTTTGCGTGCGGCCATCCAGCCAGTTCTTTATCCACCAAGTGGTCCACCTATCAAATTGATGTCTCTCCAACTTAGAGAGAAGGGTGTCATGGGAGACAGTGTCAAAGGCTTTACACAAGTCCAGGTAGATGACATCAACTGATCTGCCCCTGTCCATCAGTTCCGTAGCCCCTTCATAGAAGGTCACCAGATTGGTCAGGCAGGATTTCCCCTTAGTGAAGCCATGCTGGCTGTCACCAAGCACCTTGTTGGTTTTCATGTGCCTCAGCATGCCTTCCAGGATAATCCGCTCCAAGATTTTGCCAGGCACAGAGGTGAGACTGACTGGTCTGTAATTCCCTGGCTCATCCATTTTCCCCTTCTTGAAAATGGGGGTTATATTTCCCTTTTTCCAGTCATCGGGAACTTCGCCTGACTGCCATGATTTTTCAAATATGATGGACAGTGGCTTAGCAACTTCATTTGCCAGCTCCTTCAGGACCCGTGGATGGATTTCATCCGGTCCCATGGACTTGTATACATTCAGGTTCCTAAGGTGGTCCCAAACAAGATCCTCCCCCACAGTGGGCCCAGGGTCCCCACCCTCACCGTCCCCACGTCTGCCTTCCAAGACTTGGGTGGTGTGGTCAGAGCATTTGCCAATAAAGACTGAGGCAAAGAAGTCATTAAGAACCTCAGCCTTCTCCAAATCCAGGGTAGCCAGTTCTCCCAATAGCTTCTGGAGAGGGCCCACGGTGTCCCTAACCTGTCTTTTATTGGCAATGTACCTATAAAATCCCTTCCTGTTATCCTTAACATCCCTAGCCAAGTTTAATTCATCATGTAGAATAACTGAAATGCATAGCGTGCACACTGTAATGTAATTGTTTTTTCCTTCAGATCTGCTGATACTCCTACTATCATCAGGTGCATTCAAGTAAAATTATTTAAGATTTCAAGCCCTAAGTTGCATCTTCTGATTAAAAACATACAACTTTTAAATATTAATGATGTCTTAAAGTTATGATGAGTTTATCATTAGACATTAACCAAATACTTGTGACAATAATAATAGTATAGTGACCTTCTTTAAAATCTTTTGCTCACAGATCATAAATATAATATTGGATGTGTTGATCTTGTCCTTGCTAGTTTTGCGTGCATTTATGATTCAATTGAACTTTCTGTCTAAATGAGCACAGGTCACAGAATAGCTTAGCTTAACTAACACTTCCAAAATGATTTCTTAGGCACCTCTAGTTGCACATTTTGGAGAAAGCCAAAAGTAGTTTTTTATCATCTTGAATGTACTTATACTTTACAAGCAGTAGAATGACTGAAAATAAAATCCAGGCATTTTTTGTAGATTTCAGATTTTACCTTTTATTTCAAGTATTGATGAAGACATTCAACTAGATGTTAT
The DNA here is from genome assembly GCA_039720435.1 of Amazona ochrocephala. NCBI lineage: Eukaryota > Metazoa > Chordata > Aves > Psittaciformes > Psittacidae > Amazona > Amazona ochrocephala. The sequence goes on from CM077878.1 coordinate 27,830,223, forward strand.
AAATGTCATGAATTACTTTTTTTTTTCTTAAATGTCAGTGAATAAACTAACTTTTTATGAGTTTGAGGAAGGATGAAGCAAGGTAATCTGGCAGGCAGATAGAATCATAGAATCATAGAATAGTTAGGGTTGGAAAGCACCTTAAGATCATCTAGTTCCAACCCCCCCTCCATGGGCAGGGACACCTCCCACTAAACCATATAAGGCATATAATTGCAGAGTTTCTCAATGATGAATGAAAAGTGCTTCATGTAAGGACAGAGCCAATACGAATGCAGTGGAAATATCTTCTTAACTGATGACCAAGCATATTCTATGTGGGGTTTGTTTTTTTTTTTCTTTTTTATTTTTATTCCCTGTGGATTATCTCCTGCAGGAGAGCAATACCTGGTTTAGGATAGCAGTTCACCTTGCTCAGTACTCACTTCATTGTGATACAAGTGGAAAAAAGAATGATTTGACTAAAATTATCTAATGCATAGATTAAGTTACGCAAATATTCTAAGTGGCAATGGTTATTAAAAGGCCAAAGAAATTTTTTTCTTTAATCAACAAAACCCTTAAATTATAAATTCTAACTTAAAAAAAAAAAAACAACCAAACCAAGCAACCAACTTGATTTCTTCTGAAATATCTGCTTTATGGTTACACGTGAACCCTGTTCTTTACTGTGGAACTAAAATATTGAGTCATTTTGATGACTTTGTTACAGCGGCAAGGCACTTACTTACAATACTAATTAAAAGCATTAAGGGAAAACGCGTCTCAAAAACATGCAAGAGCACTATGGTAAGGGCAACAAGGAGGAGTCATAGAATTGTAGAATGGTTTAGGTTGGAAGGGAACTCAAAATGTCAATCCGCCTGCCACAGGCAGGGACACTTTCCACTAGACCAGTTTGCTCAAAACCCTATCCAGCCTTGCCAGCGGTGTGCCAACACAACTTTGATGGATTACACTTGTGTCAACCTGTTCCAGTGCCTCACCACCCTCACAGTAAAGAATTTTGTCGTATATCTAATCTAAATCTACCCTCTTTCAGTTTAAAGCCATTTAAAGCCTTATCTTATCCCTACATGCCCTTGCAAAAAGTCCTTCTCCAACTCTCTTGTAGGCCCCTTTTAAGTATTGAAAGACCTTCCTGGAATCTTCTCCAGGCTGAACAAGCCCAAATCTCTCAGGTATTCCTCATAGGAGAGGTGCTTCAACCCTCTGATCATCTTTGTGGACTCCTCTGGGCTTGCTCCAACAGCTTCATGTCCTCCTTATTTTGGGGTCCCCAGAGCTGAACGCAGTACTCCAGATGAAGTCTCATATTTTTTACATAGTCCAGTTGAAAATACATGAGTGAATAGTGCCACATTTTAGAAAGAGTATTATTTATAGTCTTATAATCATTTTCTGTAACTAACAAATTCTAAAAGCTAAGAGTTATCAGAACTCTGTAAGTAGGGGCACCCTTCAGTTGCTCATGAGATCATGTGAAATCAAAAGGGTGCACTGGCATCCTCTTCAGAATTGGAGATGCAGAATTAGTTACTCTGGCATCTTCTCTCTGTGTGCATGTGTATTTGCACCTTATTTTATTATCATAAAAAGGGAATGACTCATCTATTGGTGTTTGTTCTTGTTACCTGTTTCTTGTTACTTATTCTATTGATCATATTTTGTCCAGTACTCCACCCTTGATCTTTTATTGTGACTTGAATTCCAAACCACTCTTTTTAAGGTCAGGGGTACACAAAAAGTTAACAAAACATAATTACTGCTTTACTGTTTACATAAATAATGGATTTCTATTGAAGAGCTTGCAGGACTTTCAAGAAAAGCTCTTCCTCCTTCTATGCATGCAAAACCAAATGATGCCGCAACTTTTTTATACTACTGAAGTAAGTGTAACCATATTTTCCAAGACGCGTTTACACATTTAGAGGAGAGACTTATGTGGACTGCTGTGGGAAACGTTCACATTTACAACATTTTGAAAAGATTACCTTTACCAAGGAAAACAAGGGTGTTCCAGATTACAAGTGCTTTGTCATAAAATGTATTTCTGTGACATTAGCTGAATAGCCCAAGGAACTGATGTAAGAAGGAAATAAAATAATTGGTTCTATAAAGGAACAGCTTTCCATAGACTGAAAAGCATATATTTTTGAGAGAAAATTATCATTACTTTGACCAAAACCACATCAGCTGTCTACAATGGTGTGGGACAAACTTGTTCCAAGGATGCAGAAAATATTTGATCTGTCAAAAATAAAAGATTAAAACAACTTTCAAAAATATATGCTTGTAAAAATTTGTTTCCTCTTTAGATCCTGGTACATAAGTTTATCAACCAAGAAATTGAGATCACATCTTATTCTGACAGCAGGTCGAGGGAGGTGATCCTGCCCCTCTACTCTGCTCTCGTGAGACCTCACTTGGAGTATTGTGTGCAGTTCTGGTGTCCTCAACATAAAAAGGACATGGAAGTGTTAGAACAAGTGCAGAGGAGGGCCACGAAAATGATCAGGGGACTGGAGCACCTCTCGTATGAAGATAGGCTGAGAAAGTTGGGGCTGTTCAGTCTGCAGAAGAGAAGGCTGCGTGGAGACCTCATAGCAGCCTTCCAATACCTGAAGGGGGCCTATAGGGATGCTGGGGAGGGACTCTTCATGAGGGCCTGTGGTGAGAGGACAAGGGGTAATGGGTTTAAACTTAAACAGGGGAGGTTTAGATTGGATCTGAGGAAGAAATTCTTTACTGTGAGGGTGGTGGGGCCCTGGAATGGGTTGCCCAGGGAAGTTGTGAATGCTTCATCGCTGGCGGCGTTCAAGGTGGGGTTGGACATAGCCTTGGATGGCATGGTTTAGTGGGAGGTGTCCCTGCCCATGGCGGGGGGGTTGGAACTCGATGATCTTGAGGTCCTTTCCAGCCCTTACTATTCTGTGATTCTGTGATTCTGTAATTCATTATCACTGACGAAGAGCAAGTGTTTCTATTGATTTTGACAACTGGAGGTAAGGGGATAATAACTCTCATGAGACTAGAAAAAAAAAATCATCAGCAAAAAAAGCGTCATATGCTACTTCACTAGCTATGCATCTCTGCACTGAAAAGCTCGTTTGCACATGACTCCTAGAACAATATCTTTCTAGTGTAAATAGCATGCAATAAAGCTACTGTTCTTTTCTAAAGTAAGCATTTACCCTTTCAAAAAATAGTGTGCATTTTGGCTCTCTGTTCTGGATTCAGCTGTAACAATTATTTTTCTCCATCTTAGTAGCTGATGTAGCGCTGTGTTTTTGACTTTAATCTGAGAAAGATGCTGGTAACACACTGGTATTTCTAGTTGTTACTCAGTAGCACTTACCCTGATCAAAAACTTTTCAGTCTCATGTTCTGCCAGGGAGGAGGGGAAGCCGGGAGGAAGCATAGACAGGGCACCTGACCCAAACTAGCCAAAGGGGTATTCCATACCATGGCATATCATGCCCACTATATAAACTCTGAAGGCCCAGATCGCTGCTCAGGTTGGCGTGGTGAGCAATTCTATTGTGCATCACATGTGTTTATTTTTTTTTTTCCTTCATCTTTCAGTTTTATATTCTCTCGCCTTGTTATTTCCTTTATCATTATTATTATTGGTGGTAGTAGTAGTACATAAAGCATAACAGTAGCACCTCTGTGTGCAGCAAGATCATTGAGCAGATCCCCCTGGAAACTATGCTAAGGCACATGGAAAAGAAGGAGTTGATTGGTGGCAGTCAACATGGTGTCACTGGGGACTAATAATGCGTGACAAACTTGGTGACCTTTTATGATGTGATGACACCGTGGTGGATAAGGGAAGAGAGACTGACATTGTTTAGTTGGACTTGTGTAAAGAATTTGAGGCTGTCCTGCATGATATCTTTATCTCTAAAGTGGAGAGGCATGGATTTGAAAGATGGACCACATGTTGCAGAAAGAATTGACTAGATGGTTACACTCAACAGTTGAGTTCAAAGGCTCAGTGTCCAAATGGAGATGACTGACGAGTGGTGCTTCTCAGAGCTCAGTATTGTGACAAGTGCTGTGTAACATCTTTGTCAGCCCCATGGACTGTTGGATTGAACGAGCCCTCAGCAAGTTTGCCAGTGACACCAAGCTGTGTGGTCTGGTCAACATGTTAGACAGAAGGAATACCATCTACAGGAACCTTGACAGGCTTAAGAGGTGGTCCAGTGCATGAAGTTTAACAAGGCCAAGTGCAAGGTCCTGCTCCTGGGTTGGGACAATCCCAAGCACTACAGGCTGGGCAGAGAATGGATTGAGAGCAGCCCTGAGGAGAAAGACTGTTGGCTGCTTGTCAAAGAGAAGCTCAACATGAGCCCACAGTGTGCGTTGCAGCTCAGAAAGCCAACTGTATCCAGGGCTGCAACAAAAGGGTCATGGCCAGCAGGTCAAGCGAGTCCAGTCCTGTGAGACCCCACCTGCAGTACTGCGTTCAGCTCTAGGGTCCCCAAAATAAGAATGACATAGACCTGTTGGAGTGAGTGCAGAGGAGGGGCATGAAGATGATCAGAGGGATGGAGCACCTTTCCTGTGAAGACAGGCTGAAAGAGTTGGACTTGTTCCACCCGAAGAAGAGAAAGATCCAGGGACAACTTATAGCAACCTTCCAGTACCTATAGGTGCTTACGAGAAATCTGAGACTTTTACAGGGGCATGTAGTGATCGGACAAGGGGGAATGGTTTTAAACTGAAAGAGGGGAGATTTAGATTAAACATTAGTAAGACGTTCTTTCCTGTGATAGTAGTAAGACACTGGTACAAGTTGCCCAGAAAAGTTGTGGCTGCCCCGTCCCTGGAAGTGTTCAAGGACAGGTTGGATGGGGCTTTGGAGCAATCTGGTCTGGGGGAAGGTACCCCTGCCCATGACCTTAAGCTCTAAGGTCCCTTCTATGCAAACCATTCTATATGATTCTATAATGCTTTTAAGAATATTTTTCATGTTTTTATTTCAGACATGCCAGTAGAAGCATTTTAAAAACTATTCAAGTAGACTAAAGTATCCATATACTATCTAAAGTAAAACCAGTATTTCAGGAAAAGTTCATATTTTTTAAAACAAAGGACCTACTGAGCAAAATTTGAAGGAAAAAAGAGGCTTATAAAAGGTGGAAGCAAGGTCAGGTGGCCTGGGAAGAATACAGGGATGTTGTCCGGGAAGCGAGGGACCAGGTTAGGAAAGCTAAGGCCCTCTTAGAATTAAACTTGGCTAGGGATGTTAAGGATAACAGGAAGGGATTTTATAGGTACATTGCCAATAAAAGACAGGTTAGGGACACCGTGGGCCCTCTCCAGAAGCTATCGGGAGAACTGGCTACCCTGGATTTGGAGAAGGCTGAGGTTCTTAATGACTTCTTTGCCTCAGTCTTATTGGCAAATGCTCTGACCACACCACCCAAGTCTTGGAAGGCAGACGTGGGGACGGTGAGGGTGGGGACCCTGGGCCCACTGCGGGGGAGGATCTTGTTTGGGACCACCTTAGGAACCTGAATGTATACAAGTCCATGGGACCGGATGAAATCCATCCGTGGGTCCTGAAGGAGCTGGCAAATGAAGTTGCTAAGCCACTGTCCATCATATTTGAAAAATCCTGGCAGTCAGGTGAAGTTCCCGATGACTGGAAAAAGGGAAATATAACCCCCATTTTCAAGAAGGGGAAAATGGATGAGCCAGGGAATTACAGACCAGTCAGTCTCACCTCTGTGCCTGGCAAAATCTTGGAGCGGATTATCCTGGAAGGCATGCTGAGGCACATGAAAACCAACAAGGTGCTTGGTGACAGCCAGCATGGCTTCACTAAGGGGAAATCCTGCCTGACCAATCTAGTGACCTTCTATGAAGGGGCTACGGAAGTGATGGACAGGGGCAGAGCAGTTGATGTCATCTACCTGGACTTGTGTAAAGCCTTTGACACTGTCTCCCATGACGTCCTTCTCTCTAAGTTGGAGAGGCATCAATTTGATAGGTGGACCACTTGGTGGATAAAGAACTGGCTGGATGGCCGCACGCAAAGAGTAGTGCTCAGTGGCTCAATGTCCAGCTGGAGACCAGTAACGAGTGGTGTCCCCCAGGGATTGGTGTTGGGACCGGTCTTGTTCAACATCTTTGCTGGTGACATGGACAGTGGGATTGAGTGCGCCCTCAGCAAGTTTGCCGATGACACCAAGCTGTGTGGTTCAGTTGATAAGTTGGAGGGAAGGAATGCCATCCAGAGGGACCTTGACACGCTTGTGAGGTGGGCTGATGCCAACCTAATGAAGTTTAACCATGACAAGTGCAAAGTCCTCCACCTGGGTCGGAGCAATGCCAGGAACAGCTACAGGTTGGGCGGGGAGGAGATTCAGAGCAGGCCTGCGGAGAAGGACTTGGGGGTGTGGGTTGATGAAAAAATGAACATGAGCCGGCAGTGTGTGCTTGCAGCCCAGAAGGCCAACCGTATCCTGGGCTGCATCAAAAGGAGTGTGACCAGCAGGTCGACGGAGGTGATCCTGCCCCTTTACTCTGCTCTCGTGAGACCTCACTTGGAGTATTGTGTGCAGTTCTGGTGTCCTCAACATAAAAAGGACATGGAACTGTTAGAACAAGTGCAGAGGAGGGCCACGAGGATGATCAGGGGACTGGAGCACCTCTCGTATGAAGATAGGCTGAGAAAATTGGGGCTGTTCAGCCTGCAGAAGAGAAGGCTGCATGGAGACCTCATAGCAGCCTTCCAATACCTGAAGGGGGACTATAGGGATGCTGGGGAGGGACTCTTCATGAGGGCCTGTGGTGAGAGGACAAGGGGTAATGGGTTTAAACTTAAACAGGGGAGGTTTAGATTGGATCTGAGGAAGAAATTCTTTACTGTGAGGGTGGTGGGGCCCTGGAATGGGTTGCCCAGGGAGGTTGTGAATGCTTCATCCCTGGCGGCGATCAAGGTGGGGTTGGACATAGCCTTGGATGGCATGGTTTAGTGGGAGGTGTCCCTGCCCATGGCAGGGGGGTTGGAACTCGATGATCTTGAGGTCCTTTCCAACCCTTACTATTCTATGATTCTATGATTCTATCCATGAGAAATTAGGCACCAAAGACATCCGAGTGGGAAAGCAGAAGGCATCCAAGTGGGAAAGAGAAGGCATCTGGAGGAGCGAGTCAGATCAGGGGAGTAACTAACTACAAAGGAAGAACTTGGTGAAACAATGGACTTTAGTAATGTGGTAAAGGGTCATCCAATAATGTGCCATTGTTAACTAATATTAACCAGTGGCTAAAAAGACACGTGTGTGCTAGAAAAGGTATATAATTGGTGATTTGTAGTAATAAAGCCTCTATCTATCTATTTTTTCTTCCTACTAAGTCACCAAAAATAAGTATGTGTGTGATTTTTGGCAGTCTCGACAACAAGAAAAATGAATAAATGAAGCATCTCCTCAAAAATTGAATAACAAGTTGTGTCCCCATTTGTATGTATATATAGAGCTACAAAAGTCAAATCAAAATTATTTGGGTCACATCGTTGTAGAAATTTATGTACATATTTAGGCCTGTCACAATGGATGTCTTGTGTTAATTTCATTAATTTGATTTGGGTACATTTGTAGGTTTGTGTGCTTGTGTTGTGAAAAGCTGAATGAGGAAAGGACAGACAAGAATTTATCTTTTCCAGTACAAACCTAACAGGTCTGCCCGTGATAAATTACTCTGTTAGTATACAAGAATATGATAAAAAGACTTATAACATGAAAAAGTCATTATATGAATTAAAACTGAATTCTGACATTCAAGATCACTTGCTCAGACATGAAGATAGAAGTAAATCCTCAGCCTTTCATAACAGATTTTTATCTTCTGGTTAAGTTAGTGTCAAAGAAGCCCAATAAATTTTGATGCTCTAATTAGCACTCCCACGAGCTGTTAACATTGTTACTTGCAGTCAAGTGGCATTCAGAGAAGTGTGAAATGCTCCTGCCTTTGAAAATATTAAAGAAATCAGTTCCCCTGAAATGAAGAGGTCCACCTTAAAAGCTTCTAAGTACACCAATGGCAGCTGGAGCCGTTTGTCGATAAGCCACATTGGATATCTACTGCTGAATTAATTCAATGGATAATATTCTCTGAAACCGTAAATTTCCTATATACTTACTTCTTATATAAAATGTTGTTTACATTAATGTTTGTAGCCATGAAAATTATGTAAATCACATGCTCTTCAGTTGTAATCACATTCAGTTATAAATGAATCTAACTTTATTTCCTATGGGTCCATAACTCTTATTCAATTCACCTTTACATAAAAATATTATGATCTTTTCTACTATCTTTGCCTGTATCTAAAAGACTTTATCACAGAGATTTTTTGAAGACAAGATGCCATATTTGATTTTCAATACTGTATTCTACAAATAGAATAAAGAATTAATAGGAGCAAATTTAAGAATTTTCAATCCCGATTTTCTTTTTACCTAGTTTACTGGTTTTGTGGGATGCTCCGTGGGCACTTTGGTCTTGATTGAAATTAGACAGTAGGTTCAAAAGTTGCCAGAGGGATATACAGACATACACAAAGATTGTGTGATTACATACACTGTTTTCATTCGAAACAAATGAAAAAAATACACAAACAATTCCTGTCAGTATTGTTCAAGGTGATGTGAGAATAACTGGGAATGAGAAGATCTATTCTCAAGAGGGTAAATTAGATTTCTAAAAAAGGAAACACATGCACATGAAAATTCTTCAGGTTTGTTTAGAGGAGGAAAACTTTTGGAGGTCAGACCAAGAAAGTTATCTGGATCTGGTGCCTTTCCCCTCTGAAAAAGCAATTATAGCCGCAGAATAATACCATATGATATGGCACTATTGTTTAACAATAGAGTTTCACCCTTTAGGTCGTGTGAACTTCTGCCACTGTGCAAATGCAGAAGTAAATCTGGATACCTTACACAGAGCAGAAGCATAGCTCTTGACTCTAACCCAGGTGTTGCCTCAGAGCTCTCACTGCACCCCTTCTGGTTGCTCCTTTACAGAGAGTAGGCTGTGATTTCTAACGGTGACAAAGTGTGTTGTGGGCATCCATTAATCCAGGATGAAGATACTGAAGACCTGTTTGTGAAACATCTTGCCCTTCTCCCTGAAATGCCTGATTTGAACTAAGAACTTAAGCTTACTTCAAATCTTCACAAAGGTCCTAATTAGCTACCAGGAAGCAGTTGATTTTGTGGATGAGATTTTTTTTTCTATACATATTTAATTTTGCATAAGAAAGTAAAAGTTAACTTCAGCAAAGACTTGAACTAAAATTTTCTGCTATCCAGCTGATCAGTCTTCTTCCAAGACTATCTCAGTGAAGCTTTTTCTTATTTTGTTTTTATATAGTGAATGACTGTCTGGTTTTAGGTGTTTAAGTCTGGTTGAGAGTCTGGATTAGAACCATCTTTCTAAATAGATATATATACAGTGCAAGCATTTACATATGAATAAATCGTTCAAGGATATCTTCAGAGTCCATTATAAATAAATGAGTGACAGCATGAATAATTTTCTTCTAGAACATTTTTTTCAGATCAACCTGGTGAAGTGCCTTTCTCTCTCATTAACCTATGTCACATGCGGCAATCTAAAGTAGGTGAGATATGCCTTACTGTTTGGAAATCCTAAAAGGAAGGCAGTTCTTCTTTTCAGACTTATGAGGACTAGGACTTAATTGCCTAGCCTGTATTCTCAGCAGTTTCCTGAGCCAGAAGGGTTGACTTAAACAATTCAAAGTACCTAAAATTAAGTGTGCAAACTGGAATCCATAATTTCTTTTGTAAGGAAATCTTAAACTGAGATCACCTTTTTTTCCTTTTAGGTGCTTGTTTTAGAGGATCAGTTATCAAAGTTACCAGGTATCAAAGACTCTAGATTTTCTGTATATTTCATTTTCAAAAAAATTTGTAGTGTTATGGTCACAGTGCAAATGGAACCATTTGTCCTGTAGTGTAGCTCTGATTGTATTTAGTGGTGACACAGCTCTCCAACTCTTCAAGGTTGATTGAATGTACATTGGCATAAAAAAGTCAAAGTTCAGATTCAGAAAACCAGTTACTCATGACTTTGTAACTAAAACCTCCAGTAGTGAAAGAATGAGAGAAAATTCTGAAAAAATACAGTGGCCTTCAGGAAAACTAAGGGATTATTTTCAAATTAAGGGTGATGGGGAAAGGGGAGGCAGTTGTTATTTTTAGCACATTCTTAAGGTGTATGTTGTATTACCTCACTGTCTTTAATACTTTGCACTTTAGTGCAGTTCTCAGCAGAGAGCTTAAAATATCTTTTTACCTTGAAGCATGGTCCTTCTGACTTAGATGTAATCACATTTCCAGGCAGTAGGAGAAGCTAACACAGCTACTGTTCATGTTAAACTCATTCTGGGTAAAACCAAGGTTTTGAATGTGTTTCTTATTTCCAAAGTCTCAATGTTTGAAAGAATTTATGCCTTACTTCTGCTATTTTGATGTAATGTTTTTTAAATTCTGATGATACAATTTTTTATATGTTAAATCTCAGCTACTAAAGAATGCTAACACCAATTAATTTGGCATCTAATCATGATTGTGAATTGAATCATGTTTTTTTTTTTTCACACTTTTAAGAAAAAAGTCAAAAAGAGAGGAAAAGAGAAGTCAGTACAATTTTAAATAGACACTTTCATCTGTTAAATAGTCAGAGATTTATTAATTAACAGTTACAGTAGGAATGCAGAATTCTGTGACTGCAATTAAACAAAGCCAGTAGAAGAGCTATGTCACCATGAACAACAGAAGAAAAAACAGCAATAGGACAGCAGAAGAAAACCAAGATGACGTCTTTGAGTACCTCCTCCACGTGGATCAGAGACAGGGCAATAAATCAACATATCACTGTCGTTTAGGCGACAGAAGACATCCCCAAATGAATGAGTGAATGAAGCAAGCAATACTGACAGAGGTGACACACAGGGAATACATAGGTTTTGGGATGAAAGTGACTTGGCTAAAGAGTTTCAGAGGCACAAGGGGCACACAAGCATAGAAATAAACTGTAAAGCTCTGCTACATCACAGATATCTTGTTAATATGGTAATTGAGAAGGTACTCTGTTGTATGCACATACTTTTTTCCACAGTTTCTATTGAAGACTGGGAGGCAGTAAACGCTCCAGCCCACACCCCAGGCCTCTGCTTATCAGAGGCAGGAAGTAAAACCCTATTTAATTTACTTACTGTAATAGTAGCAGCAGAAGAATGCTTACTGATATAGAATGAAGACAAGAAAACAGGATTAGTTTTGAGATCTGATATCTTTCAGCTCCCCAGGCAGGGCTTGAATTTTAAGAGCCATGACAGGTAATGAAATACCAGAACTTAAAACTACATTATCCTGATTTATCAGATACTTTCCTCTCAGCACTTTGTCCTGCTTAAGGACCCCAGAAGCCAGAGATTATCCCTGTATACACCAACAAAAATCTTGGCATCACAGCTTTGAAGGGCTGCATATCAGTTTCTAACACAGGCAGTATCAGACTTAAAACTTGCATTACTTCCTCACACTTATAGTACATTGGTCATTTTTTTTCCTTGCTACTACACCATAAGCAGAAAACTTGCTTCTGAATTCTGCCATAAGTAATAGCTTTTTAGTGCAAGGCTATACCGTGTACCATGAAAAAGGGACAGATAAGAATGGGAATCCAAAACAACCCAACTGCAAGATAACCTCTCACCTCTCATTAATGTCTGTGTTTCTACAAAACACAAAAGAATCATACAGTCTATAATTTCTTTATAGAGAAACCCATTTCTCACAATTAGCAATGCAAAAATCCTATAGAGACTGTTCCTGCAGTATGCATCCTGCAGATCGTAGAATCATAGAATAGTTAGGGTTGGAAAGGACCTCAAGATCATCTAGATCCAACCCCCCTGCCATGGGCAGGGACACCTCCCACTAAACCATGCCACTCAAGGCTATGTCCAACCTGGCTGTGAGCACCGCCAGGGATGGAGCATTCACAACATCCCTGGGCAACCAATTCCAGTGCATCACCACCCTTACAGTAAGAGTTGTGGTCAATGGCTCAATGTCCAGCTGGAGACCAGCAACAAGTGGTGTCCCTCAGGGATCAGTGTTGGGGCCAGCCTTGTTCAATATCTTTGTCGGTGACATGGACACTGGGATTGAGTGCACCCTCAGCAAGTTTGCCAATGACACCAAGTTGTGTGGTTCGGTTGATAAGTTGGGGGGAAGGAATGCCGTCCAGAGGGACCTTGACACGCTTGTGAGGTGGGCTGATGCCAACTTTCTGAAGTTTAACCATGCTAAGTGGAAGGTCCTACACCTGGGTTGGAGCAATGCCAGGCACAGCTACAGGTTGGGCTGAGAAGAGATTGAGAGCAGCCCTGCGGAGAAGGACTTGGGGGTGTTGGTCGATGAGAAACTTCACATGAGCCGGCTTCAGTGTGCGCTTGCAGTCCAGAAAGCCAACCATATCCTGGGCTGCATCAAAAAGAGCGTGGCCAGCCGGTTGAGGGAGGTGATCCTGCCCCTCTACTCTGCTCTCATGAGACCTCACTTGGAGTATTGTGTGCAGTTCTGGTGTCCTCAGCATAAAAAGGACATGGAACTGTTGGAACAAGTGCAGAGGAGGGCCATGAGGATGATCAGGGGACTGGAGCACCTCCCATATGAAGACAGGCTGAGAAAATTGGGGCTGTTCAGCCTGCAGAAGAGAAGGCTGCATGGAGACCTCATAGCAGCCCTCCAGTACCTGAAGTGGGCCTATAGGAATGCTGAGGAGGGACTCTTCATTGGGGACTGTAGTGGGAGGACAAGGGGTAACTGGTTCAAACTTAAACAGGGGAAGTTCGGATTGGATATAAGGAAGAGATTGTTTACTGTGAGGGTGTTGAGGCACTGAAATGGGTTGCCCAGGGAAGTTGTGAATGCTCCATCGCTGGCAGGGTTCAAGGCCAGGTTGGACATAGCCTTGGATGACATGGTTTAATGGGAGGTGTCCCTGTCCCTGGTAGGGGTGTTGGAACTCGATGATCTTAAGGACCTTTCCAACCCTAACTATTCTATGATTCTATGATTCTATGACTCTAGCAAAAATAAAGCAAAGTGTGCTGAAGAAGGTAGTAGGTATGTATTCTTCACCAATTCAGAAAAGAATCCTAGTGGAAATTTGGGAATTTTCCATTAGGAAACAAAGGTTGCCTGGTTAAAAAAACCCCTCTGCTAGACATACAATGTTCTCAGGACACTTTAAAGGATGATCATATGGTCATAGAATGGCTTGGGTTGGAAGGGAACTTAAAGATTATCTGTTCCAAGCCCTCTGTCATGGGCAGGGACAACTTCCTCTAGACCATGTTGCTCAGTAAGAGAAGTTGATGGGAAATGCACAGCATATTGAATAATCTGTAAATAAATACTAATATTATTACTTTGATTTCACTTTTCAGTGTAGGTGCTAACTTTTATGAATCAATGAAGTATGATCCTCATTTATATGAATTTTATAAAGACCTCAGTGTTTGAAGGCATGGTTCAAGGAGAAGAAGAGGATAAATTCTGAGCTAGGGGTGATGTAAAAGAACTTGACCCATTCAAGTTCACAACGCCTGAGGGTGTTGAGAGAACTGGTAATGTCATTGCAAGGCCACTCTCTAATATCTTTAAAGGTTTGTGAAGACCAGGGAAGAACCCCTGTGACTGAAGAAAGGCAAACGTAATGAGCTTCCCAAAAGCACAGAAGAATGCTCCGGAAAAGTACAGACTGAAAGTCTCAGTTCATTTTCTGAGAATATCATAGAGAAAATCCCTTTGGAAGCCTTCTGTCATTATCTGATGGAGAAGAAGGTGACTGAGAACAGGCAGCATGGATTTACCAATGCTTGACCAACCTGATTGCCATGGACAACGGGAGGGCAAAATGCATAAAAATAAACCAGACCATTACATGGGAGAATTACTCATGGTTTCAATTTCTGATTGCATAAAATTCCATTCTCATGGTTCTAGAAGTGCCATTAAATCCCACTGATTTGTGTAGCTTTAGAATAAAGCTACCATTAAAGCTGCCTAAAAGTCATCTTCTGTGCAGTTCCAGCAAAGGAGATTAAACTCTGTGTTGCACTGTATTGGTTCTGCAACGGGTACCATGGCAATGCAAATTCATTTAAGCTGCTCTCCATAAAACATGTACTCCATAGGAACCATGAAATATCAATGTGACATTTAGTAGGGGGAAAAAAAACATTTTTAAAGCTTCTGAGCTGGCACAGATGTGTAACTCTCCATCTTGTTGTATTGTAAAATATTCCTTTTTAATACTTTATTATTCCCAAGGCTCATAGATTGTAAGTGAAATTTTACACAGCCATGGTGATATTAGTCACAAACGTGAGTCTCATTAATATTTTTTCTTCAGTTAATTATGTACTGAAATAGTATGAAATTGTAAAAGCTCAAGACAAGGTCAATCTAATTTCTTAGTGAGATACAAAATATTCATTTCTCATAAGGAGTTCTGGGTTTGAAATCTCGGAGTTTGATCATTTAGCTAATTATGTCATTAATTTGCATGCAACAGTCCCTTTTCAAGGCCTGCTTAATGTTAGATTTTTTTTTTCACTGATGCTTCGTATAATACATTTAATCCTACTGAAGCTCTGGTTAAAATCAGTATCAAATTTTGGTAACACGTGACAGCTTGAATGACAAATTTTGCAGACCTTGTTGAATCCAATTCCATTCTGTGAGCTCACTTTAAATACTTCCTTTTCCAACCATGCCCACAGATGCAGATACACAGATACTATAGCTTATTCACAGTGTTAAGTATCACTGAAAGCACTCAGCAATGATTTCTTTTTATTTTTTGCTTGCCTACTCAGAGGATTTAAGAAACTCTTTCATTCATGTTGTGCTCATAAAAGAGATTTTTGAGACAAGATATTAATAAAATCCTTACTCATTGTCACAGTATTAAAATGTGAAATTTAGTTTGGGATATCATGTTAAGACACTGGTGGAAACTTTCACCCTGACAGCTACCACTGCACCTTATTTCATTAAATATGGGAGGATGAGAAGGAAAAGGAAAGAGGTTAAATATTTGTAATTAAAAGAGGTGAGAAAGTTTAGCTCGTTTGGGTTTTTTTTTGAGTGTGGGTTGTTAACTGAACCCATTATTCACTTTATCCATACCAGAAAAAAATGCTTCTTTTACCTGGTAGTTTTCATTTCATATTGACCTTATTTTTCTTGGGATGAAGACAAAAATAGGTTAGAGAATCTGAATCTGTTGTTGAACTTCTCTCTAAAAGAAAGCAGGATGACCTTAAATAAAATGTTATGAAGAACAGTATCAGAGACAAAAAATAGAAACGGCTTTCTTTCATTTGAACCTTATTGATAGATATTACTGACACACCACAAGGTCTTAGCAGCCAATCTGAGGCCTAAAAAATTTCTTCTGGTGTCAATCTATTTAAGTTATTGCTTTTTTTTTGCTCTTCTAGTCATACATTCCCAGCAGTAATAGAAGAAATAGAATTGATTTGGCAGTCTGAGCCAGGCTATTAGGCAGGAATCAGAAAGAAAAAGAATAGGAAAGAAAAAGAAAAAGCTAGGAGGAAAACGATGTGTCAGGGAGGGGAAAACAGCAGAGCACTAGGCATCATATCCTAAATGAAACTTAAGGTTCAGCCAAAGCTATTTTCCACCCTCTAAAAAGCATGTTCTATAATAAGACCTAGAGAGCTAATTCTCTTTTGAGAAGTCTTTTAATGATCAAGCATTCAGTTTAGTTACTTTTTGGAGAACAAACATCAAATCTAAAACTCACTAGAAAAAAAGTGATTTTAACCCTAGTTTCAGGGCAGTTCACACATCTGTCACCTCACATGGAGGGTGGGGGTGCCCCTCCTGAAGCAGCCCAAATGTCAGCACTGGAGACAGAAAAGTCTGCAAGATCACGCTTTAGAGGAGCTATGAGAGAACCCGAGGCTCCTGATTCCTTCCTAGCCAACCAGGCGCAGTCAAATGAAGATAAAAGAACCACTTTTCTATTAGTCTCTTGAACAGGCTGCTTGAAGAGAAGAGTGAATGAGATGAAGAAATCTGGGTAAGCTGTGATGCGTACGCTTTATGTGAGTGCTATTGGAACGTGATTAGAATTAAACTCTGGTTTTGATTTTGAAGGTAACAAAAAAGAAAAAAAAGGTAGATATCTAATTGTTGATTTCAACAGGGATGATGAAGCTGCCTAATATTAAAATTCAGCACTAAACCTGGAGCCCAAGATACTGCAGCACAAAAGCAGCAGTGTCCCAGATATCAGACTTCTAACACATTGCCTTTTTCTTCAAGAGATTTGCAAAAATAGGTAAAGCTAGCTTTTTATTATAACTAAACATATTTACAGTTTATTATTATTATCATCAATTAATAATAATTATTATTTTTAAAAACTTCCAGTAGTATAGAAACACATAATGTTCAAAAATTCTAATTTTTCAGTCAAATGTAGAGGAATAATTACTGAAATGACACTGGGAACTCAGACATTCCTAAAAATATTCTCCATGTAACCAGTTGTTTAGAAATTATCACAAGCACTATCATGTGGTGCTGCACATGGGCAGCGGATAACTGTGACAAGATAGTTCTGAAGGAATGAAGCATTCTTTCTGTGAGAAAGATTCAGCACAATCTGTGCCCGAAAACCAATTGACAGAATTGCTCCTAAAAAGATCAAAGAGGAAGGATAATTCTGATTGCTGAGAACTCTGGAATTTTAATCCTAAATAACTCATACAATGGGATAAGGTCCAGGTGATAAGATTGACCCCTATACCTTTAAACAATTTATCTTTGCACTTATCTTTACACTATCTTAGTGCATATAAACGAGAAGCCTGTATATACTTTATCCCTTCTATAGTAAAGAGAAATATATTATATCCAAAAAGACAATTCAGATCTTTGGTAAGATTACACCCTCTGGAGATACTTTATTACTGTGCTGGCTGCAGGAGAAACCTGGAGAATTGGTGGTTTGCCATAGTTGGCTTGATTAAATGATTAACCTTATCTGGAAAGAGCATGTGCCTGTGCATATGGGTCTGTAACCTCTCTATGAGCCTGAGCTGCCTGAACAAAAGCCACCCACACTTTCGTATTTCCCATCATAACCCTGTGTAAGAAGTTACTCCACATGTAACTAACCTGCTTTCCTAGTATGTTTCAATTGTAATGAGTTATAATGAGCAACCTTAACTGTTTATCTGGTCTTTTTGACCCATAGGTTAAAGACCAATGAGGAGATATCTGAGGAGTCAGTGTCTGGAGCAGCAAACTCATGTCTGAGAACTTCAGTACCTGTGGTAGAGGAGAAGGGCAGCCAACTCAGCTGTATCTGAAATGGCTGCCAACCTTTTAAGGTCTATGGAGAGTCTTCATTTTGCCGGTGAGTGTGATTTTTTTCATACCAAATACCAATATTTATGAAAATGTTTAAAGTAAAATTTTTCAATGATTCCATAAATTTGATGGTTTTAATAATGGAAGTCTAGGCAGAATGCAATCTCTCTCTTTTCATGGAGCTAAGCTTGAGGTGCAGTCACTGGAAAATAGTAAAGGTATGAACCAGTTCCATGCTTGATCAGAGTGTAATCTTCATTTTTTAAGTATGCTTCTCTTCTGCGCTGGGGAAGGAAGCGAGTTTGGAAAGAGACAATGCAAAGTAGTTTCTCAATCTCAATGAGAAAGGCTCAACAACAAATGGCTTAATAAGTTCTCTGGTTTAGTAACATGGACTAAAAGAAGAATAAAGAGAGCAAGTAAATCTTTTGTCCTTTCAGATGCTGGGCACCCTGCATTCATCCAGTGTCAGATGGACCCCAGATGGATTTTCCCATAGATATCTCCTGTGGCAGAAGTTCCCTTTTTCTGGTCCTCCAAGCTATTATTATAGTTTTCCTATAGGGAAACGACTCTGTTCATAAAGGACGCATGAGAACTCTTGCTGCATTTCTAGATAAATGCAAGGCTGCAGAGGCGGTGTAATTGCAGGTGCTGAGTGGGAGCAGCCTGCAACCTCCTTCAGTGGCATGAGCTGGCTGTTTTCACTGTGTCCAAGGGATTTGTGCAGCACAGCACAGCGTGCAGGTCATGCTGCACATGCAGCACAGTGCAACACAGCACAGACCTGGTCCTACTCAGGTTAACTGTCATGTGGACCACTCACACTTTGATGTACAGTGTTCTCTTGGTCAGCATCACTCCATTTTACACCTTGATCCACATACAGTTCACCTTTCTCAAAGATATTCTAAATTACAGGTTATATTAGTAAACTGTTCAGCTAAGAGAAAGTTTATTGACAGGTTGGGCTGTTATCTCTGTCACAACATCCACATACACACAGCACAGCTCAGCACAGGGCACTCCAGCAGGTTCCCATGCAGTGGCTACTCATGCTAATATATGGGCTTCTCAAGCCCTAAGAAAGGCCAATAGAGCAGACTTAACCTGCTCAAAATCAAGGTTCCAAATATAGCTTCTAACTTGATTTAGATAGAGCCATCAAGTCCTAAACAACTTTATGAAAAAGAATTTCATGGTAAAGTAATTGTGGTCAGAGAAATCCCATCTCACGTAACCTCTGTGATCATGGAAGGACTGGAAAACATCAGAACAAATGTGAGCTACAAAAAGGTAGGGCAAAAAACATGGTGTTAATGATTCATAACCACTATATGTCATCAAAATACAACATTTATTCTACTGAGATAATGACAGGGGGAAATCAGGGAATGTGGATCTTCAATTATATGAATAATCTGGCTGATCTCTTCAGTCTTTCAGAAGGAGTACACAAAATCCTGGGTAGCTGTGGCAACCTTGAAGCTACCTAGGTTGTGATTTGAGGAGTTGAAGCCTAAATATCTTGAGCACTTCCAGCAGAAGTAAGTACCAGCAGGTAGTGAAGTGAGTGAAATGTAAAATCCACAGTATCACTAATGGATATAGTACAAGATGCAAAAAAATTGATTTGGAAAATGAATTATGGAATTTGTTGTCACAAATAGCTAGAAGTCTAAAAGCTTTAGAAGAATGGATGCTATGAAAGGCCACCATATGTTTTCAGTCTCTACAGTCAATTTACTTTATACTTTGCAATTTCCTTCTCATTCTTGGAAGTGCTGCGCCTAATGAGTGCAACCAGCTTGTTGGAACTCCCAGAATCTTTTTCCAGTCATGAAGGATTTTCTCTGATCTACACAATCTTTGAGGAATAACAGAGGAAAGTCCCATAATGACACTGATCTCATCACTCATGGATGCATCCTGTCTTGTCCTATGGACTTGTTCTCGTGGTCAATATAAGTAACTAGCCCCTAACTCTTCTGGCATTCTTTCTGGATCTGGAACCTCCACCTAACGGTCACTGCAGCCAAAGCTGTCACACTCCAAACTGTGACATGACCTGTAGACCACAAAATGGATGGAGTTGTCCCACCACCATAGTTCAGTCTGATCTGAAGACTCTGGTGTACCAGAAGTGGCCAATCAGGCAGGGTACCACGTCTTGCCGTGTGTTGTCATCAATGATGTGCCAAGTCTGGCATCCTCACTCAGTCTCTAGCAGTGTCTCTGGACTGCTTCTGCACCAGCTTCCACATTAATCACCTGGTTTCTCTCTGCACATTGTCCTCACTAATGCTCCCTTAGACATCATTTAACCAAAGCGCCAAACATGAGCTTGCTTTTCTCCCTGTGAAGTTTTCCCACTCACCAGCTACTGCTTATGCTGTCTCAGTTCTTGGCTGCTGTCCCTCACTGCGAATATGGGGTTCACCATATGGACTTTCCTTCCATACTGTGTTCCCTACAGGTATCAGAAGCCTGACATTAAATTGCTTCTTTTTAAAGCTAGGCACCAGAGCCAAGATGGTTGCTTTGGTGAGACAAGGTAATTATTTGCCAATGCATACCCTCTAATGTTGTTGCCTTCACACTTGCTTGAGTACTTATTCTGTAAATAGTTTATTTTCCTACCACTTGTTTCACTCTCAAATTCTGAGCTAAATCACAGTCTGTGGAGAATGGATTACTTACTTGTTGAAGAAATCTGTTTCAACAGAAATGAACTGATGTTTCCTCAGCATTGAATCATTATTGTTTAATGCTTAAAGCTCTGTTTCAGGTGACACAACCACTTATCCATATGAAAGCAATTTCAGGTGTGATCCAACTTCCACTGAAGCTGACAAGATGTTTTCTTTTTCTTACAAAGTAGAAAACATGAGATTTTGGAGCAACTTACACCTTTTTCCATAAAGAGAAAAAGGTCCCAAACATTGTTCCTGCCATTTAAACTATTGGCAGATACAATGTCTCTGTTATGAGTCTACCCTGCAGTTTAATTTCTGCTAAATATCTATCCAGTTTCATTAGACAGTTGAAATAATTCAGAAAACCTCAGAATCAACATACAGATTTTGGTTTCGAAACAAGAAAAAAGAAGGTGTTTTTTCCCAAAGAAATTTGTATAAATTGAATTACAGTAATTAAAACCATCAGAAACTGATGTCCTCAAACTACAGGATGATTTTCTGGTTATTAATTTATATTGCTTAAAAATTGTCAAATTACTTAGAAACAAATGTTAACAAATAGCAATAAAAATGCAAGCAAGCAGAAACCCCCTGAAAACTTATTCTGTAACCAGGACTAAAGACATCCATCTATGCACAAAAAACTGTAGGACTAGGACCACTGCTGTGCAAGCAATATTTTGCTTTATTGACAGAATTAATAAATTGTGCACATTTAAAATTCAAACTGTTTTTTTTTTTTTTTTTTTTTTCCCTGTGTCCAAACAGTCTTTCCCTCTAGGAATCCCTCCATAGCTTTGTTTTCCCAGTAATTTGCAAAATCAGTTCTCCAGAAAATACCTGAAGGAGGCTTTCAGATGATTATAATAGCCAGATGATTTGAACACATGCTTTTCACAACTTGTAAAGGTCTGTTTGTAACATTAAAGACACCAGTCTACCTGGTATTTCAACATCTCCATTGATGCCTGGGGGGTGTGGTGGTTTGTGCATCTGAATAGCACTAAGAAAAAAGATGCATTTAAATGGGGCAGGCTGTTGATGATGACACATAGCTATTATAGCAAACTGAGCAGTGGTTGGCCTGCTCTTGGCCCTGAGGGCTGGCCCCTCCAGTATGTTCTATGCTCTTAATCTCCAGAGCAGTATGGTAACCATCATGCTGCACATTGAGAGCTTTACCTGCTCCATGCTATACCCTGAATGGTGCCTGGGAGTAATCTGGGAAGAAAATGCCAGTGGATATATGCTGAAACCATGTCAAGTGTACTTATGACTGTTTATAACTGTAGATGACAGTGTGTTGGAGCTCAGGAACATTCCCAGGCACGGTACACATAGCCATGTTTGATAAGTTAGGTGTCATGACTTCTCTTCAATGACTTTAAATGTCAGGCAACATTAAATAGTAGGCAATATAAGTTGCCCATAACTCTTTAAGTGCCTTAAGCACTATCACGGTTCAAATGCCTAGGTAGCCGCTTATAATATATAGCATGAGTATATGCTTACATGACTTCCCAGCGAGTGCCTGGGGAGTGTGCATTTCCCTACTGTACACTGAGCACTCAGCAAATCGCTGAAGGAGATGGGACAGATGCTCACCTACCTGAGAAAACTCACAAAGGCAAGATTCATTCCCCTTGTTAAGCAAGGAGCAGGTAGAGTTCATCCATACCAGGGGATCTCAGGATATCTGTCCACATCTCTCAGGGTCTCCTGAGCAGCTGTTCTCCCACAGAATGCCTCAGAGGAGTGGTAATCTCATACTCTCCAACATTATGAATGCAGGAAGGGAACTACTCCTGAGCAGACTCAGATTTTCATATGGAAAGATATCTAAACAGAAAATCCACTATGAAGTGTGGCTTGCCCTCAGTTAAAAGAAATCTACTACAGCTAAGAATGAGAAGAACAAACCTTATTCCAAATATTTTTGTGATTGTTCTATTCAAGAGGAGGGGGGCTGTTGTTTTGTTTGCTCTCCTTTTTAAGCCCCCATAGTCCATCTCTTCTAATTCTTCACACTGGGTAGTAAAGGGTATCTTAAGCAGTCTCAATGCTCAGCTGACTAATCATTTAGCAAAAAGTCAGTGTATCCTCCCTGCTCTCCCAGAGAAAAGAAAATTAAAAACTCCAAACTCCATCACAGTGGATTTTTTGAAACAAAACAACAGTGAAAAGCATTGTAAGTAATTTAATTACCTTTTAGGCTGACAGCTTCAGCTGTATTTAAAAATTACCAACCAAGGGCTTTACATTAAGCCTGCCAAAAAAGAAACAGCAACTAACAGATGTGCTTTACTCTTCTTGGGCTCATCACCAATGAGGTGCAGCTGCTGCTTTGACTTTGTCTTTTGTGGCTTGCTTTGAAAGGTTGTACTTTTTTTTTCACTATACACTAGTTTTATTACCTTGCTTTTTTCTAAACCTTAACTTTCTTTTTGACAGCATCATGCTGATGAGCTGCAAGAAGGATGAGCTGCAGATCTTGTGGTGTGTTAAAATTGTGCTAGTTGTGCAGAGAACAGGTTTAGCCAATATACATGTCTACAGGATGCAGAAGAGTGATGTTCATTTTTAATTAATGTGACACTTCTCAGTGAAAAGTTGGCAGTTGTTTTATAACCAAGGCAGGAATGTTATCTGGAACACACTGAACATGTTTGTTCACCTTGGAAGGTAAATTAGGATACCACATTTTTTTTTATTTAAACTGCATTTAGGAGTATAAAGAGATGGCAAACCTGGGAAAGAGATTTGGCTGGCAAAATTATTAAAGTGAACATTCCCCAGATTGATATTATTCGTATTTGAATAAAATGGACTACACACAGACTATTCTACCTCTTGGCACATCTGGTAATTACAACAGCATAAAATACAGGAGTGAAGATGGAATAAAATCTTAACATTAAAACAATCCTTAGTTTTCTCCAGGAACACAGAGAAGTTTTGGAAACATGCTGGAGAACAACTACTTAAGGAACAAATAAAGCTGTTGAAGAACTTTTGCAAAGCAGCCAACAGCTCCTTTATATTGTTCTGTTGAATTATTTCTTTTTATTTTATTTTTTTTTACACTGTCAGAGATCCATACTCTTAACAGCTTCAGACTAAGCTAGGTATTTTGTCTGGAAAGAATAACATTTTGTGGATAATGAAAGGAGTAATTACATTTACCTGAGATGCTGACATCCAATGGGCTAGAATTGTTACTTCATTTAACATCCTTAGCAGAAACATACTTATTTCTCAGTCAGAAAATGTGAGTCTTATGCTTAGAACTAAGCGTGAGCTCATACATAGGTCACAGCCTTCAGTTAGTGGGTGGTTGTAATGAACAAGGAGAGTCCAAGGGAGCTAAGAGCAGCAAGGAAGGAGAAAAGAGTTGATACAAATACTGAGATCTGTGAGCACATTCCTCCTCTTCTTTTCCATACATACTGTCTGACTCTATCTGTGGTGTAGGAGCAGTGCCAAGACTGCGTTTTCCAGCCTTTCTTCCTGTGTAGGAAGTTCCTAATAGCAACTGATCCTGAGTAGCGGGCTAGGGCAGAGGAAGAGGCGGGTGGAAAGCAGAATTAGAAGAATGGGCTGACAGCTGACAATCCATCATCTTACCTCTTTCTCCACTCACAGAATAACCATTTAGATACAGCTCAGCACTGCTTGTTTCTGGTACAAGGGCATCTTCCAGCTAGCCCTTAGTTGCCATGCAGTCCTGCGTACACAGGTGATTTATAATCCCAGAGCCTGTAAAACCTCAGGCTTGTCAGTCTCTGGTAAGCCAGAAGACAGCAGGAATGGGACCCCTCCATACACTGTTCCTGCACAGGAAAGAAATGTAAAGTCTGCCTTGAGAAGCTGTACTATTTAAATAGTTTGTTGGTGTGACTGGATTGTGAATATTGTAATGGAGTTTGGTATTTTTCTCTGACCCAAGAAATAAACTCTGAAAAATGAAAAAGACATATTAAATCATACAGTCTGTCCTCCATGTTACTTCCTCCATGATTGCCTCTGTTCTTACTCCAGTCTGCTTGATGAGATCTAAATAACCCATGCTTCCAGTTCTGTCCCTCTGAGGTTAGCCCAAAGTCCTCATAAATCTGAGAAGTTACCCATGAAATTTAAATTTTCTTTTGCTTTAATGAATAACTGGTCTCGCTTACAGGTCATTACCTTTCATAAAGACTTTGAATATTATTAACATGAAAATAAGATGTAACTGCAAACTTGAAAGCCAGATACTGCAAGTCCATGTTCATAAAGGTAGTTTTTTATGAACTGTGTTTCAATGCAATATTAACCTCATTAAGAGGCACAACATGGGTATGAGATAGAAATACTGCTGTCTTCAGTATTTAGATGGGCAGGAATCCAGTAGAATACTTAGCCTTGATACAATGCAGAAGATGCCTTGATATAACACCGCAGAATAATCTCTAGAACCACCACAGTGAACTTTGAGACACCTTGGGTGAATAACAGGAAATGCAGCTGGTGGGAAGAGAAAGAGAGAGGGGAAAATGCCTAACTCTTGCTGCTTTTAGGCAAAAAGCCCCACAGCCTCTTCCTTTAGCTGTACCCATTAAATGTGTGAACCTGCTGGTACAATTTCAAATTCTGACCCAATTTCTCGTAAGTGTTTAACCTAGGACTAAGAAGAACCAATTTTAGAGTGTCTCATACTGCTTTCTTCAATAGCTCTTAATGACTGCCTACCCTTAATTTATTGCAGCAGCTACTGTGAATTCCTTTTTCAGGTGTCTAACTCTCAATCTATCAGGCAGAAAATGCAGGCTCTTGGCAATTGCTAATTCCAGGACTACAGAAATACAGATATATTTCACACACTGCAATATTGAGTATTGGTATACCGGCAATCCTCTTAAGATCACCAAAACTGAATTTGTCTTATATAACTTTATTGCATTAAAGTTTTATTCTAGTGTGGATATAATTAATACTGAAAATCCATCTTTTTCAGTCTATGATGACAAAACTGCTTGGAACATGGAAGTGTACAAGAACATATGCCATATATAGCTATCCATTTCTTTTATCTTATTAAATAGCACATCATTAATTACTTAATCTAACTGAGGAACGCTCACTTAATAATTTAGTTGACGTATTTGGTCACATTTTCTGCCTGTCAAAATACCACAAAGAGATTTCAGTTTCAATATAATTAATAAATGAAAATAAATATGTGTATGCCTATAAAATGCATGGATTCATCATGATTTATTTATTATGGCTACACATTTCTTGATCTTTAATTTTTGAAACTAGCTTGATTTTGACTGTACTTTAATGTTTCACATAATGGCTACATGAGATTATGATTTCAAGCTTAATATCTCAAAATAGTACATAAAAATAGTCATATTAAAAAGAATATAATTAAGGGAAGGATTAGATAAAGGGATGTCAAAAGAGACAAACACTGAGTTCCTCTACTGAAAATTAAAAATAATCTGATTTTACTTTGCAATTAACAAAAAAAAAAAAAAAAAAAACACACAACAAAACACACAAAAAAAACAACAAAAAACAAAAAGCCCAAAAACCAAACAGTACAACTAAGTGCAAATATTTTCACTTGTTTATCACTCTCAGCTTTAAATCCATGGCAACTGTATTTTCGCACAGGTTTATGTAGCAGAGCAGGAAGAGGGGTTAAGCAGAAACTGATTGGGCTTGTTTTACAGCTTCTGTGTCAGGACCTTGGTCAGTGTTTCCATCCAAAGTGTAATCTGGTGCCTTGTTTTAAAAATATTGCCTTTTTTAAGCTTACAATGTTCAGTATCAGAAAGCATGTGTGCCTCAAAGACCTTCTCCAATAACACCCTTTGTAACCTGTGCTGTTTTCTTACATCTTCTTTCATACTTTTCCTAGCTTTCCTCCCCACCTGAGGTTCCAGTGAGATATAGGTGCCCTTCATGAGCTCTCTCTATGCTATGGCCCATCTGGTTACCCATGCCAACAGGAGAGCATGACTCCTGGGGTGGGTATCCTACCTCTGTTGCCTTGACTGCTAGCATCTTTGAGCAAAGTATAACTGCTGGGCATCATTCACCCACTAGCCCGGCCCTAAGGGAGAAAAGACAGTAATCAAGGTCTCTTATGAATAGGGCCTGAAAAGAACCTGAACCCTTTTTAATACCTAGTATTTACTATGCACTTAATGCTAATTAGCTCAGTGATAATTTTTCAATATATATATTAAAAAAAGCCTCTGAAACTGGATGAAGGAATAAATACAAATACTTTAATAATAATAATGATGATGATGATGATAAAGCAAGCATGAGGTGCACCTAACAGGAATACCTTATAAACCATGAAGTGGGATTTTTCTAATGGACCCATTCTACCTCATTTTAAGTAGTGCGACTGCAATGTGGTGTACATTACAGATGGATAATATCACAACAGCAGTACACTTCTGTAACTTACAAACAAGTGTCTGGGTTTATTTAAAAATCTAGCTAGCATAAACCAGATTTATATTCATTATAGGAATAATTGGTGCAGGTAATGTTATTGCAAGGAAGCACCAAAGACAGATCTCTATGAACCCTTTACAGTTAAGGTATGCCTGCAGATATTGTTTCATCTTCCAGAAATCTTTAAAAGTAATATTTTAATCTCTTATTAGTATAGAGCATCCATTCACTCCTTATAGTAATACACTAAGCCTATGATAATTGCATCCCTGAGGTATGAACAGGATTTGACCATTTGCGTATTTAGTACATGTATTGTATACGTGTGAGAGAAAAACACATCCCTTTTTTAAAAAAATTAGATGGAGCTAATTTTTGTTTGTGTACAAACCATTTTCTGTACTCGCACAGATAATTTTGTTCTCCAGGCAAGCCTTTCATGATTATATGCTATACTCCTGTTAGACATGTAAACAGCTGGGTTTTGTGCCAGGATGACTAACTGCTGAGCCTTTACACTGATCTTGAACAACCCTATTAGTCCCTGTTGAGATTTGAACATGATGTAGATGATAAAAGCTCAGGACAGCCACTACTCGGTAATGTAAGCACTTAGGTATGTTATTCATAGAAATGAAGTCTACATCTATAG